>JAQFZT010000432.1:0-25698 GCA_034696325.1 Camisiidae sp. | reverse complement strand
TTACAGACATACAGTAAAGTTGTTAAAGAAAAAGTAATTTAATTAAATTTGTTATTGAGCCATATGTGCGAATTCATTGCTACAGTATTTCAAAATTACTATTTCAAGTTTTAAAGTCATAGAATTTTAACATATTCTAAAAGTTGACAAAATACCGAACAGTAAAAAAGTCGTATATTTGCGAAAATGTTACATTAGAATCCTATTGATTATACTATTATATATTGAACAAACCAATGAAAATTGAGATATTTTTCTTTCTAACTATTGATGTGAGATATCTTGAAAGCAAACACTAAATATTTTATGCCTTATTCTTTATTTGCTGCTGAAGACTATAATTTTATTGCAACAGTCATTGACATTTAGTGATAAAATGCGATCCACAAACTTCAAGTGCAACTCTTTATTCACTTTCGTGCCTATTGAATAAGTTTCTAAGTTGTGAGTTATGCTTAGTTTAAGTTCACAATAGACTTCTTATTGCATATAAAGACATTTGAGAAACTATGAATGTCCACTAGTAGTGAACTCTATTATACTTGTGTAGCTTTTGCGCTATTTATTATTACGCTATCGAATGTAAGGTTTGCCAAAATGCACGAAATGGAAACCTATTGTTAGAAAGTAATTGAGTGTTTGTCAAAGTTATCAACTCAATTCAATTTACTAGACCTTTATGTGATTACACTTTTCATGCCTGCAACATATGTCCTTATGATTAAATTGGGATTTCCAAACCTATTCCAGGATTTTATGTCGGGATTACTCAATAGAACAGTTCTTTCAAAATAGCAATTAAAATCAAAGCTTTACTTCTACTTTACCTCTGAGTGCAAATTAAAATTTCAAATTTTAAGCAAACGGTTCTCATATCTGAGAAGCAAAATAATCAATACATATATAATTGATAAAAATTTTCCAACTGAATCTAGGATTCCTTTTTTCTTAGTTTAAAATTTTAATCATGTGTAAAGCTTTGATATCGATCTTGATTTAAATTATTGAAATTTCTGATACAATATAAAAACAATAGAGAACTTATAACTTATAAAAGAACAAGTAACTTATAGTAAATACGGTATAACCTGTATATTTCTCCTTTAAATGGAGTTTTTTCAATGTTAATAATTTATTATTTTGAGTCTCTATCATATTCGATATAAACTTTAGATGGAATTTACTTTTATTTTGTGTTGTGCAACAACTACAAGCACATCAATTTTAGTTTGACTTATTCTAACCCCTAGAAGATTCTGTACTTTGGATGTTATAGACTGCAAATAATAAAGAGATAGTAACTGTGTGGCAATTTTTCATTATAAAAAGAAAAAAATTAATGAATTTTTTATCTTGATTTTTTAAAACACTAATGTTTCAAATACTAATATATCCCCAATTAGTGTAGAGCGTAAGCTGAACTTGAGCTTAAGCTGGGCTCACATGACTCCAGCTTATACATAGAAGCTAAGCTTGCAGATGTAAGATTATGTTTCCCTTGGTAATTTTGAAATACTTTGATTTTGAAAGGTATTTGTAATCTTTTGATAAAATGTGAGATTGAAGAAAATTTTCGACTAAACCTTAAAGATATTTAAACTTAAAATTCTTTAAACCTACATTTATAATGATACAAGTAACCTTTTTTGAATGGCAAAATCAAAGTTGGAAGTGGATTAGTGTAATATTTTTATGCTATAAGATCGAAGCTCAAACCTCAAGCTCCAGCTAAGGTTCTTGAGTTCAAAGCCAAAGCTCAAGCAAATTGAGCTTATGCTCTACACTATCTCTAGTACTATTATTTCTGTAGACCTCATGTAGTGTTGATTTACTGAATAAAGTTTTAGAAACTCCACAAAATTGAATCTGATAGCCAAACAACCCAAACCACATGAATTATGTTGAATTTGTTTCCTATTTTGGAGAATACATACATTTTGGTAACATTTCTGCTCTTTAGAATTATTATTGATCTTTCTATGATATTCTATATATAAGTAAAACGAAAATATATGTTTCAAATGCAAGTATTTGTTGATTTCAATCATATTGCGTACAATTTTTCAAAATCTTTCCAAATAATGATCTCTACTTTTCTTGACTGAAACTTTATTCCTTTGCGAATCATTGAATTTGATTCGTATTTGAAAACTGGTATCCAATACTTTTGGCACATATAAAATATTTTTAAGGCTCACTCAATCGCACACATAGGCATAGACTCTCTCAATAAAATAGTGTCAATGGAATGGACACCTAAGGAATTGGAACTTTTAAAAAACGATTCAAAGTCTTTAGTAAAGCACTACAATTTATAAACCGTGACATTTCTGTTTGATTTGTATCTTCAAACAGTTTTGATGGGCGTTACTATTCTGGCATTTATGAGCTATCCGTGAAGTTTGCGCCGTTAGCCTAACTTCCGCACAAAACGTCTTTAAGCAAACAGCTAAGACATTGTCGCCTTACATATACATAATCAAAGTAAAGCTCTATTCTATCATCGAATACTCTTCACTTAAATTAAAAGCGATCGTCAGTTAATTCAATTCAATTCAATTCAGAGACACTCAATCATTAAAAGAATTATTACAATCATTTAATGTTAATGTTAAAGCTTATACTTTCATGAGATAATTTGGAGATGATTTTGGAGATGCTTTAATAAAAGTGGTTATATTTCATATTTGATAACACTTTGTATGCGTCAGTTATTGTAATAAATGCATTGTTAGTGCTGTTGACTGTCTTGTGGCGCCTTCATCTACCACTCATTGGCCTCATAGAGCTCACGCTTGCTTAGTCTAAAATACACTTTACTATCACCAGCACATGATAGTTAGTCAAGTGAATTCGTTCACTGCCAGTGGCAGTAGTTTTATTTGCAAAACTCTGATCTCACTTTATTGTGAGTGTTTATGTGTCTGTCTTTTTATATACGAATATTATAACTTTATTTCATTGTTCTTTTCTTGATTCGTTCAAACAAAAAACTTCAACAACAATTGTATCAGATATTTATCAAAGTGTGTGTTAGTTATATGATCCAAATGCTCTATATATGATCTAATGATAAAAACTAGTGCCATATCTAGCCATGAAATTCAATGGGATATTCGCCAGTATCACAATAGATGTAATCTCATATTCCCAGTGTTTCTATTTCTTCTCCAAGAAGTACATTGTTCTCTATCTACTCATGTTTCACTTCAATTTCACTTTTGTGGATAACATGTGGATCATAGGTAAGGGAAAGCAAACGTGTTTTATCTCAACTTCTTCTTAAAGTCTTGATTTAATGCATGTCGACTCAAGAAACAGAGAGATTATCAAAACAAAGTTCATCTGCTTTTGGCGGCTGCACTACACGAATGTCATCTTGGATTACAAAAAATATTTCACTTTCTTCTTCTATCACTGTTTTGCGAGTTTTTGCGATACACTTATAATTAAATTATAAGAGTATATGAATAATATACTCTATTCTGCTTAAAATTTGCAGCAATTTTTTGTTACCTTTGGTATTATTTACAAATTTATTAGCGCTGCTTTTCCACAGATTTTAAATAACGGAAAGCCTGATATGATTTTTTTGGTATTAAAACCAGTTTCATTTGACTTGAGCTGCGAAAAGTGATTAACGGCTTGATTTGGCAATTATTTTCAATCAATTCAATCTTACTATTTATTAATATACAGTACAAAGTAGTGTGAAAAAAATAATAGAAGTATTTTAAATAATTGGGGCTTAGCGTGTGTGTAAGAATGGGAAAGTAGAATTTCAGAAGAATGAAATCTTTTTCAAATATTTACCCACACATTCTTTTCAATATTATTTGAATTGAATTATTTTTGATGAAATATTTATAGTTGGAAAGTTATTGCTTCCTCTTTACTTTTTTCACTGGTTGTTGTAAAGGTACTGTTATTCAAATGTTAAGGATTATCAATTTTTATCTCGTGGAAACATTTTAAAAATTCATATATACCTGTTGTTCAGAACAATCTGCAAAATATTGATCGAAATCACACATAGAATTCACTAAAGTTGATTTGTTCTATGAAATGATTCAATGAAAGAAATTTTTAAAAATTCCCGACAGAAGTTCAAAAAATTGGTAAAATAAATAAGATCCAGGAATAGATTTCTGATTGACAATAGACTTTCTTACCTCTATGAGCATAAATTAAAGTCAAATTGTGTTATTAGAGACTGAAAGAAGAGACTTATGAAGATTTCTGGCTTCGGAAAATATGTTAGGATGAAAATATGTAAGTCACAGAAGTTTGAGTTCAGTGAAGCTCAAAATTAAAGGAAATTTCATATATGAGTTTCCATGAGATTGTTTGTTAAGCGAGTATTCGTATCGCAAACAAAACAAAAGCCGAGATAACTGGTGTGCTGTATAAGAAATTATAATATGCGATCCTATCTTATAATAATGAAGTTATAAAAATTTATCGTTGAGTCACTCTATATTACTGTTTATCAGAACTTAAAGCTCAAGTTTTTCATTTTCTCAAGTCTCATTACTTTTTTGACAATTTGTTAATTTTAAATCTTGTTCTCATTATTATGAAAAATTGATTTAACTTATTCTGAAGCAAATCCTATTTCATATTGATTTTGTTTGAGATAATTCAAAACATTCATAATTAATTTTAGCTGAATATTGATTTGGAGCCACATCTTGAGTCTCATGAGAATCCCCAATAAGTCAAATCGAATGCTATTATGTTTTCTATACAATACACTGGCGTGCACTCAAATTTCTAGTATAAAGTTAAAGTATAGTTAGTCTCTTCAATATATCAGCAATGCTCGAATTTATCTTTAAAAAGTAGAGCTACACTCAAAAGAATTCCAAATTTACTTTTATTGAAAGGTTTAAGATTAAATTGCAATTGGGATTTAAAGTTCGTGTTTATATCTATAGCTTCAAATTTTTTTTCAATTTTCAAATACAAATAACAATTTCAATTTGCAAATTTTAATTAAATATTTTGAGTAAAAACTATATTCAAATTTGAATCCATTGCTATACATTTAATATAAAATGTATATCATTTAAAGTACCTTTGATTAAGTGATCAGATGGTAATCAGATATAGTTATCGACACATTATAAAAATCATGCGATTTTTGTCCGGTTAAAACTATGCAGATCTCAAATGAATCTTATCTATTGTATTTGTTTTAAAAAGTAAAGTTAACTTTTAAAGTGTAAAATTTAAAGTTAAACTTAATAGTGAATTTGACATTGTAAGCTCTTTTTGGGTATAAATGAGCAATGATTGAATGTCAAAGTTTATCTTATTTCATATTTTTAAACCTAATAAAATAAGCATCTTAATTGAAGATGAGTTTTTATTAAAGTTTTTAGTGGTGTCCTCTCAATATAATAAGAATCATTGGAACTATCAGTCAGTTGGATCAGATATCTCTTTTATTAAGAGTATTAAATCAGTTAAACATTCATTTCTGCAATTTTAAATTTCAATCATATAAATAATAAAGTAAAACCAATCTATTCAAGTAATTTATAAAGAGTAAATGTAATAAATTAATACCTGTAATTCAATTCAAAAGGTAAACCTGACTATTTTGAAGAAATGTACACTTTTTCTCTTCATCTACTGCTCATAGAATATTAAAGTTTGAGAAAACTTGCTTTTAAGAACATCTGTAACTCGGAATATAAATTCTCATGAAAATTATATTTAACAACTCATAAAATTGAAACATTGTTGAAGAAAACTTAATTTCATTTTAAATGGAATCCACAATCTTATGAATCATTTGAAGCAAATAAATATATTAGTGGATACGCCTCTTATATCATCAAAGCTCATGACATGTCAATTATATAATTAGGTTAAATTATTGATAGTTCCGTTACTTAATTTTCTTTTCCTGTTTTTCAAAACAATAATTCAATAGATAAATGTCTTTCATTGAGCCAATTCTTAAAATTATCATTAATTTAATTACAATACAGTAGTTTTTATGTATTTTATTATTTGTTTCAAATTTTCTCTCATTTAAATTTACAGTTGAAAATTTGTTTTTAGAATATTTATGACTTTTGTTCATCTTATAAGTAATAACTAATTAGACTGACTTAAAGTTTTGACAGAAGAAAAATATTTTGAGAGCATAAAGCCTTTAATACTCGTGAGAGTAGCGCTACTTTAATCTAAGCCCTGATTTTACTTCTTATGCGAATCTTATTTGAATCGATCTTTTGCGTGAACAGTTTTAACGTGAACTCAGATTAAATTGTAATCAATGTTAATAACTATAAGAACAATAACATCGGAATAGCTAATAAGGATTTCCAATCAAATCATTAATGTCATGATTTTTTGCTAAAATATTATTTCTTATTCTCAAAATAAATCTGATCTTAATTCCGAAATATGAGAAGAAAATAGATATCCAGTATATAAAGTAACTTAACTATAGGTCAATATAAGCTTGAATTTTTAGATGATAATTTTCATCCTTCTATTATATTAAGCCCTATTGAGTTTTGATAATCTTCCAAAAATTTAATGATTAACTTATGAAACATTAAGTTAGGAATATTCTAATTGTTAAAATATGAAAAACTCAATAATAAGAATTTTAATTAATAAATCGATTTAATTAGAGCTAAACATGTTAAATGGACCGTAAAAGTTAAGTGACTTACAGTAATTTTAGCCACTTTTTAAATTGCATAACAATATTGATCATTGTATTAGCAGAAATCAATTGCTTTATAAGAGAATAACATATTTCAATGCAAGACATTTTTATTTGCGTCAAATTTTTTCTGTTATTTCTATTCATTGCTCGTTGTACTAGAATTGAGTTAACTCGAAGAATATTCTTTTTTTCTTATCAACAATACATGAGTGGGTTATCTCATCGATAGAATAATAGAATATTTGCTAAAAGGAGGATCAAATAGAATAAGAAGATGGCAAAGATGGCAAATCAAGTAGAAAACTATATACTTTGCCTGTAAATTGTTGAAAAACTTCTCAAAATTCAATTTCGTGTAGTCATACATTTAGAATTAAGATTTAATGTGAAATTTTCTTTTGAAATAAACTCAAAGGTAATAAATAATAAAGAGAAACCATTTTAGTGACTTAGTATTTATTTATTCATAAGACTTGTATCTGATGGAAACCATAGAAAACCTTTTAATCATAAGAAAATATTGTCTTATTTTGTTGAGTGAGAATGAAGTTTTGAGTCATAAAGTTATTAGATTTAAATTATTAACATAAACTTTAAGAGTTGAAAACATTTTTAAAAATTTAATCAATGATAAAGTTCTCAACACTTGAAAGAAATAGTATAATTTATGCCCTTTTCATGGGTAATATAAACGTATAAGCCATTAGTTTTTCTCTTCATTTCCCGTATGAAAACATAATATGAAAATATTATATGTTTTCTCTGAATGAACTTCGAGTAAACATACTTCGAAAGTAGTACTTGTTAGTTCACCTTTTCCTTAGGAAGTTGTTCTCCTTATACTTAAGTGTAAGATTGTCTAAATATAATCGAGACATTTCATATCAATATATTAATCAAATCGTATCAATATTTTAAGAAACTGTACACATAAGTCATTTTCTATAAAGTAAAAAATATTACTAAACTTACCAGAAAGAAGTTTGGAATCAATTGGAACCAGAGTTCTGCCAATTAGATTCTTTCAATCTATTTTTACGAAGCAATGCTAAAGTTCATTATCGATTTGCAAAGTAAATCTCAAAGTAGAGACTAATGTGATTGTTATTGTATTTCAAAGAGAAGACGAACAGATTTTAGACATTTTGAATTCGGACATTTCGAAGTACTCCCTAGAATATAACTAAGATCTGAAATTACTCATAAGCTCATTGTAAGCTTACTTTAAAAAATTTTAATGAATAGTTTCATATAATTATAATGAATAGTAAACATACAATTAAATTTTCCATTAAAACGAAGAATTAAAATGAATCCATTTGCAAACCCTTAAAAAGAATTGAAGAATTTAGTGATTATGTTTTGATGAAATTCATATGTCATCATAAAATATTAAACTTAATGTTGGGACATGTCAAGCAAATGATACCTCTCAACACAATAATATTATTTTGAGTTATTCAGTAAGTCTTTTACAATTGAATGCAAAATTGATTGAAATGAATCCAATAGAGTAGAAACTGGAGCTCTTCATAGATATATAATTTTCAAAATCTTTATCTTAATCTTTATCTCACTTTTGATTTAATGCATTGAAATACCACATTGTTGTTGGTTTAGAGGTTTTATTTTCTAAAATACCAACTTTTGTCAATTATACTAACATTAAATATTCATCGCAAACAGAAATATATATTTAACACTCGGATTTTGGCGTCTGGCTAGTAATGTGAAGCACTATATTCTGTACATTAAAGCTTAGATTAAATATAAGAAATTTATATAGACATGTCAGAATGTGATGGCTTCAGATTCCAACATTTCCCAAAAAATTAGATGAAAAAGTTTTCTCAATATAGAAACAGTATGTTTGCTCTTTTTTTAGTAAATTTTTTATTTTCTATTATGTAACGCATCACTAGAAATATTGAGGTGAGTTTTTTAAATGAATAAATCGATAAGAATCATAATACAGTAGTTTCTCTGTTACGTTCTGTATATGAACATCAAAACTTTTTAATACATAGGATTTTTTACAATATAATGTCATTTAACTTATGTTTGAATGAATACGAAAATATAATGAGCTCATCAATCAATCTTTGTTGTCGCTATTGATTTGTGTTATCCAATATCGCATTCGTCGCCACAGCATGTGATCCTTTGAATATAAAACATTTTAGCACTACTTATACATTGAGCTCTTAACCAGATTTTCATAAGATTATTCCATTGAAATTTCTCTCTTTCATAATAATAATATGTTATTGCAGACAATAATACCCTTATATTTTTCATCTAACAATCATTACTGTATGACTTCAATGATTTGATGATTTTTGTAAAATGGATAAGAAAGTGATGTTAAAAATAATTTCTCGTTCAAAACATGCAAGAATTAAAATTGAAACCTTATTCTTAATCTTTTCCATGAAGAAAAAGAAAAGAATTATTTGGATTAACTTTGAATAAGAAAATCTTAATTATTATAAAAGGACAACTTGAAAGAAGACGCAAAGAGTCTGTCTAAATAATGTGTTGCATCACTATTAGTATATCTAATATTGTCGCCGATTCTTATATTGTTGGAGACATTCTTGTTCATTGAAATGTTAAATTGAAAGCTGACAAATAGATTTAATTGAAAGTGTCTCATATTGAAAGATAGCGAAATAAATTAAACTTCATTCCAGTCATTGTCAGATTAAAGGCTATTATTATTGAACAATTAGAGAACCCAAGAAATGGAATCACTGAACAAGAATAAGAACTCAGCTTTAAGTAATGCATTCTTAAAGTTCAAAAGTGCGTTAACAGCTATAAAGCAATCCTTATATTCACGCTATAAATTAATATTTTATATTTACATTAGAATTTTCTCAAATAATTCATTAAAATATTATAATTTATGGTTACTATCCCTAATACCTACTAAACATAACTAAATAATTGTAATTTGATTTCATTTTTATGAAAAATCACTCAATTGAATCATTCTTAATGAGCAAATCTAAAAAATGTTATCGAGTTTCAAATGACAATCAAAAAGTTTTATTCTTCAATAATCTCTCAGGATTAGACCTGAGTAAAGGGTTCATGTAATACTAAGCCATTGATATCTTATAAACTTTCAAATTTCCTGAGTAGCCAAAAGACTTATAAGTAATGAAGCCAACGAACTCCAACTCCAACTCCAACTCCAAAACTCCACTCCAAAACTCCAACTCCAAACTCCAACTTTGATGAGTTAGCTCACAACTATTCATTCCATTTAGGTTTATTTAAAGATAAATCTCTAAAGTTTTATATTTTAGATCATATTTCGATATTTTATTCATGATTACAGAAAATACTTATCATAAATAAAATTTAATGACTGAACATTACTTTTATGACGTGAACACTTTTTTTTATATCAGATTAAATTTATACAAATTTTTGCACTATCCATAAAAAGTTAGCCAAAAATCTTATGCATGAATACAAAATGTTGTTTAAAACGAGTTTTACTATCCATTTGAAAAGAAGGTTATAATAATAAAATTATGTATCAGAAACAGAATATTTCAGGATTCATGAGAACTCATTATGAATTCTTAAAATTTTCTCCAAACCCATTAAATTTTTAAATTTTAATTAATGAGTTTTGAAGATTTTTGAAGTGAATTTGAAATATTTTGCAATCATATTTTGAAATACTTTCTGAATACTTTATTTAAACGGAATCTACTTTTAGATTTAGACTAATTTTTTGAGTTGAGAAAATCTGCCAAAACTCACATTATCTTTAATATTGGATTTAAAGCCAACTAAAAAATATAACGACAGTCTCTAAAACATCTCATTTGTTGAATTGAGGCACACATGAGATAATATTGAGCCCAAATCATAAAGAACATGATTTGGGGTAACTTTTAACAGAAGGAGTAAATTGTTGGGCATTATGTTGTCGAAAGTACATCATATAATAAGAGTGTAGGCAAGACTGGCATATCTCTGTTTGATAAATATGTTTTTTTCATGCGCACCATTTCCGTAAATGGAAACTAAAGACCGATCATTATTCTTAAATTGTTGCTCAACAACGGGTGAAGAAGTGTTTGTTTATTATATTTGTGAAAGAAGTCCAGTCCTGGTGGAAATGATAATGAGATTTTGTGATGATTACACGCACACAAATTGTTGTACACAATTTATAACTCCGGGTATCTCTTGTTCTTATATTATAGTTTGACGGCTACTATAAATGTAAATCAAAGGTATTGGAAGAAAAGCAAAATGAACGTAAAAAGTAAAAGAAGGTGTGAGCACAAAAATGAGTGAGAGATAGTTTAGAATTGCGTGATTCAGGAAATACTTTAATTTTGGTGAATATAATAGTTCGTCTATGCATTACTTTTCTTGTTAGTACTGCTATTCCCTACAATCCAGATCACGACAAACGTTCAGTCGTTCTCATCAAATAATATGATCTTTTCAAATGTGCTTCACGTACTTTCAACTCCCGATCCACTCCTCATTAATACAAAACAGTGGCGGATATGAATCAAAAATTCTATATTAATGTTTTAGATTATATTTCATAAGTGTAAAAGTTAAAAACAACACTTTGTATTAACATTAAGTTCAAGATTTATTCTATAAAACCTAAACTCATATGTATAAGGGATACGCCACTATTCAATTACTTTAAACCACTCTTACAATATTGCAAGAGATATGGCGTATAAATGGCCAGAAAGACTATCGCGCATTACTTTCCATTAGAGCAGATCATCAGAATTTTTGACACCTGAGACGCGGACTCGACTCATGCACTACTGTTTATTATACCTGTAAAACAGTTTATGTGCGTATCATTAGACAGCATTAACTTAATATATGCATCATTAGCACAACGAGTCTTATAAACATTGAGTTCACATTCGGTGACAACAATAGCCTAAAAATATAAATAAATTAACGAATTAACGTTCATTTATAAATCTTTTCCAAAAGTTTACTTTAAATTAATTTATTTCCAAACATTCTCTTCAATGCTATATCTCTTTTCAAATAATGATCAGATTTTACATCCAATAATAGTTAACACTTGGGTTTTAATTAATCTGATCATTTCAAGTCATGAGATTTGCCTCATCAACATTTTTTATATGAAAATCTAACTCAGTTTTAGACTAATTAATGATTTTTCATGAAGAAATCATTATATTTATTTTCAATATTTCACGAAAGTTCTAATTATTAACTTTTTCATCTCAAACAAATAAAGCATTAAAGAAGAACTTTGAAAATAATGTAATTTCAAGTGAACTTTTCCAAAAAGATTTACTGTAAGTTATTCTTATATTTTTTATATCTGAAAATGTCCTCTGTTTTGTAAACACTATGTCTGTAAAGCCTAAACATATGTCTTATATAGACCCAAAAAGTGTAACCTAAAAGTTATCTGAAATTTCATTATTAAAAGTTTTGAACTCAAGCAACAAAATTTTGCTGGATATCAAACTTTCAATAATCAAATATGTAATTAATCACTAAAAATTTTAATACATAAATATCTAAATGATTATGAATACTAAGTTGTGTTTGCATTCAAACTTTCTGTTATCAGTTTGTAATAATAAGTTTTTTGCAACATTTTGTGACTTGAATTGAGAGCTTTCAATCATTGATATCTCTCATAACCTTTTTATTTTGACGCCAATATTATATGTTTAAGCTTTATTCCAAACAGAAAACAAATTCACTTATTTATCAGTGAATTTACTTATAAAAACTAGTATAATATTGAAGGGAAGGGATTTAAATTTTTTAGTCATTCACTTCTGTGAATAATTGAATCGAACAATTCTAAAAATAACAGTATAGCTGAGCTCAAGTTATAAATGAACTTTTACTTAATACTTTAGATATAATCTCAAACCTGTGATGATACAAAAGCAAATAAATAAAAAAACGACTCGTTTTATTATCAAACTCATGGTTAACTGAGCTTTTTTCCAATTCATGAATTTTTAAATCTGACAAAAAAGACCTAATATTTTGAAAGTGTATTCATTCGAAATATTATGAGATGCGATTACATGCCTTACGTACATGTACTGTACCTTTCAGTGTGCATTAGCAAACAATAATAAATATCAACTTATATTCATGTAAACCACTGAAACTAAGTTTTTAAAGTCTATCAAAATTTTAATAAAAGTAAAATATCTTTTTAAAACAGTGGTGGGAAAAAACCGAGTTTATAGATTCGCACTTCTGTCCGTCTGTCTCTCATCAACATTTGAAAATTTAGTTTCAATATTATTGAGAATTACACGAAGAGTTATAATACTGAGTCAGTCTTGTTATAAGTTATATTCAAGTTGATAAAAGTTTCGCACATTTCCTCGACAAACCATAGTATGTTTACTTTTATTCATCTAATTCTCATTCTCATCACATTAAGACATTAAACATGATGACAGACTGTAGAATATAAATTAGTTTTGGGAATGAATGCAATTCCCATATTAGCAAGTTGTGAGGCATAGCCTTACCAATAAAGAAATACTTAGAATGCAATCGTCTTTACTACACAACCAGCTATTTAACATGTAATCATATTATTGTTGTGCTAATATTTTTTTCGTTAAATTCAATTTTATAGGCTGTCTCACAAATCCGGAAATTAGTGTATAAGCACAGCCATAATTATGTCCTTAACCTTATAAACTTAGTAAAAATTTGAATAACGATAGAGTTTCAAACAATTACTTCATTTGAGTCGTGAAAGAAAATTTTCTCAACAAAATCTCATTCATTAAAACTTTCATTACTATTCTATGACTCTTTAAACTTGATTACAAGACTAAAAAGGAAAGCAAATCAAACCAAAACTGATTAAAGGATATAAAATTTGAATAATAATTATTATTTTGGGGTTTAATTGAAAATTTATTTGCAATAAAACTTAATAGAATTCTAATACTTGGCTAAAAATACAAAGTTGTCTAATGAAGAAACTTATTTGAATTGAACTGTTCTGATTAAATGTTAATCAAATAATATTTGAGTGGATATATCTTTAGCTAGAGCTGAGTGTTGTGCGTTTTTATATAGTTAAACCCTTTAATTACTATACATTTAAAATACACATGAGGACTCTTAGCTGTCGACTCTAAAACTTTACTCAAGAGTGGTTTAAGAAAATTTTAAAATCAACAGATTTTTAAAGAAATTTATACAAAACAATAATTCACATTATTTTCTGAAATTGAGTTTATCATTATTGTAAGCGTGAGTATCTCTCAAAATGCTTTCAAATCTCACGCAATACTCAAAATCTTCTTTAAATTTGAAAGAACTAAAAGGACAGTCTTTGCAACTATTATCTGGATTGAAAGAAAGAGAAAATAAAAACTTAAACTAACCCACAATTTTTTTCTTTATAAAATTATTTTATATTTTATATTTTATATTTTGTGCTGAACACCAGGAGTTCTGAAAGTTTTCTAAATAACAATAATAAGGCCATTATTTTTTATTATAAAATTTGAACTTAGTTTAGTACGATTTTGTCATTTTATTATTACTATTTGTGGTGTTAAAACAACATAAATTTTCTACAATATTTGATCAGTTAACAGAAGTGAATTGGAGTTTTCAATCATTTTGATAACTGGTAGTCATTATTTCAATAGAAATACTAAATTTATGTAAGAATT
This sequence comes from Camisiidae sp., assembly GCA_034696325.1. Lineage (NCBI taxonomy): Eukaryota > Metazoa > Arthropoda > Arachnida > Sarcoptiformes > Camisiidae > Camisiidae sp. Next base: position 11,295 of record JAQFZT010000432.1, on the reverse strand, counting down.
GACGACAATTTATGTTTAACATAACTTTGAATATATTTTTTGAATTAGCATAACTTCAATAAATAATATTTGTGAAGAAAGACAAATATTTAAATTCACAGAACTCAATAGAATAATAAAAGGCAACAACAGTTTAAAAAAGTTTATTTCTTAACTTCAAACAAATAAAAAGAATTTTCCATAAATCAAAAAGTTAAGTTAGCTTTTGTTGACTAAAAAATGCAATAAAATGAATGCATTATTTTGATGAAAATCTGTTCATGAGAGAGTGAACGTAAAACTTTGGAAATAAGAGATTTATTGGGATTTTATAGCTGAAACACACGCAAAACAGTGGAATACGTTGCGAAATAAGTCATACAATACTAGTTATTACTATACAAGTAAAATAGAGATATTTTGATGACATCAGCGGCAGAGCGACACAGCATTATAATATGATGGACGGTAATCAAGTGAATGCGAAGTCACATAACCACTTGAATTATGTGATGAAGCACTAGAGCACTATCACTTAATTAAATGACTGTCATTCATCGCATACTGATTCTATGATTTTACTTTATTGTCCTGACTTCAATAGTTGTGTTAATATACCCAACATTAATGCTCTAATATATAAAAAGGATTCTATTATACTTTATTATCATTCGATTCAAATCTGTTTACTCAACATAACAAACAATCCAAGCTTTTATCCTCAACTAATAATTATTTGTTTATTTTGAGGTCTCAATTACTTTTGAGTCAGTCGTGCTCTACAAGAGTTTAGATTATGATTGAATTCCATTATTTCAACTCATTATTAGGAAAATGAACTAAATCACGAACTCTTGTTTAATAATGTATTGAGTGTTACGATAAACAAGATATTAAGATCTAAACTTGATTAGAATATCAGGACTGCATTCTTATTGATTTTTTGAAACATTTTTATAATAGGAATTTCCATTTGATTCAATGAGCATTAGTCAAAGTTTCTATTCTCTCATTAAAAGTATTTTCATAATAAAAGACTCATTAAACCATATAACTAAATGATCACAAAATTAATGTAGAAAAAAGTGTCAATATAATTGAAAATTGCAAGTATTCTCATTCTCTTAATCTCTCATCAGATAAATATCAACTAAGGCTTATTCAAATTGAATTTTGAAAATTTGGTTTATAAGTTATAATAAAGTTAATAATTAAGGGTAGACTAACAGTGAGCTCGAATCTGTTGATGATTTTGCAGTAGAAAATGTGAAATTTGGCGTGTAATTTGTTAATCTTATGTGATTTTAGATCTCTCTTGAGAGCGAATGCAACGCTCTTTAATAGGAAATGCTTGTATAGTTTGATTCGCAGAAACCAACACAAACCAGTCGTCTGTGATTGTCTTAAAAGATTTGTTTCAAACGAAACCATTGCAAATATTCTTATAAAGAGATTCTGCAATAACATGAAGAAACAAACAATTCTTATTCTCAGAACTTCTATGATAAATATGTTGAATTTGAGGCCTTATATCTATTTGAAATTTCCCTTTAGATCCATATTCAATATTTAAGTGCTTCAATATTACACATATATTGTATTTATATAATACAGTAGAAGTCTATGGCATGAACACATTTAAAGAATAAAGTCGTGAACTGAATATAAAATGTTTTTTTTCACAGAGTTTAGAAGAGATAAGCAAAACGCGCTCTAATGCTTTGTCCTTTAACTCAAAGGTTTTATGTCGGATACTCTATTGATTTTCCTCTTCTCTCAAGAATTTTTTTGAGAGCTAATATACTAGTAAATAGAGTTTAAATTTTTGTGATAACATATTATAAAGATAAAAGACTGGTATTGGGTGTAATTTGTTCTATGCATGATTTATACACAATTCTGAAAAAATGAAATTTTTTATTTAAGAATTTTTGGCAATAAGATAAGCTATTATATGCATACCATTAGTATTTCAACAATAAAGCTTCCATTTTATTTTAGTTTATCTTCAAATTGTAGCTCATCTCAAGCATGCAAACTATATAAGGAAAACCAAATATATTCTATTCCTATGCATTTGATAGCAAAAAATAATAAACTTAATGGATTTACATTAATCGTAACTCAAAATATCATTGATTATGGAAGCAAAATAAATGAGTTTCAAAGGACTGTGTTTTTCAATGAATGGCTTTTTATCAAGTATTGAACATGTTTTTAGATAAACTCATTCAGTTTCAATTCTCAAAGTGTATTATATTTGCTTTTGGATCTGAAGAAAGACCTTTCAAAGTTTATATCAACATTTATTTTATGAATTAATGCTCAAATTCTGATAAAGAAAAAAGGGTTTATGGAAATCATTCGTCAAATATATTCGAAAGTGTTGTGAAATCAACTTCAGAGTTATTTAAGTCTATTTAATTTCATTTATTGTTATTCACCTTATAATTAATGATTGTTAGTATACAGTAGTGTTGATTCCATTCCCAGGAATAGGAATAGAAATGAAAAGAAATTTAGGAATGGAAATCAGGAACGGAATCAACACTAGTATACAGTCATTGACTGTGTACTAATTAAAAGGGATATAAATCTAAGACATTATGAGTCTAAGAGTAAGTTGTAATGTGACTCTCATATAAAGCACATCTTTATTAAGCTTAAGGCCAATCAATTAATAAAAGCTATTCTTCTCTTATTATAATACGTGTCTCTTATTTATAATACGTGTCTTTATCTCAACCATTCCTGAGCTCAACACATCTGACACAGTCAGAACCCCTATTACTCAGCATATCTTTTGCTTCAGAGTTGATTCCCAGAAATAAACGATTCTGTTGATATTGTACTCGAATTATTCAATGAAATATGATTTTTTTTATAAATATACGTAAGTATAATGCATGACTTGTCTAACGCTTCAATAAGAAACTGATTATCATATGGTTTCTGTTGAGTGAGACAATTGGAAGAAATGTCTAGATTTTCGGTGTCAACTCAACCGATAATTTTAGCATTTATTGAAAGTATGAACAAAAATTCCCTCTCATATTAGAGCTCAATGAATTAAAAGTTTAAATCTTTTTTAAATTATCAGAAATAAAAACACAATTTTAAAATAAGAAAAGTTGATAAACAAGTCTAAATTTTTTCCAAATCTCATCTTAAGAATCTAATGATAAGCTTAATATATCAAAAACTTTAACTTCAAAATAGATAAAAATGTTTTATGATAAAATTTACACTTTGCATATATATTGCATTTATAATTCAGTGAAAATTGATTTTTCTATCAGTTTTCTGATAATAAAATCTAGAAAAAGAATTGATGGCTATTCATACATCGCTATCATTTGGGTTCTGATGAAAATGGAAAAGTTGAGTCCAATAAATCGATAATGAAGTGTAGATCAGAATAAAAACGAATGTGCATTAACTGCATGTTCACTATATATTTTTTACAAACTTTCGATAAAGATTTGGAAGATAAATACATTTAAATTAAACTCCGAAATGATTATAAGAAATGGACAAGAATTTAAAAAACTAGATGAAGAATTTTAAAAATTTGAACCCCTATTCTATAAGTTAATCGTATATAAAATATATAGTAAGTTTTCTCTGGATTTATTTCACCCCAAAAAACATCTTTTCATAGTCTGAGATAAAAGTAAATGCAGTCGAAATTGAAGTGATGTTCACAAAATTCGAGTTCAATATAAATATTCAAATCAAATTATCAAAAGTATCAAGTGATGCGGTTTAAGTCAACAGCATTTATTTATTCATTTTGTTTACTTTCGTCACACTTTTGGCTACTATTTGTGTCTTTACACTCGATATTTAATCATTTTGACACTCACTCTGTTTGCGTTAAATCAATGATATCTACAATAATCATAATAAAAAGTTTTCTTCTTAAAGTAAAATCTTCGTCTATTCAATGAGAGAGCCGTTCATTCACGAATGTTAGAAACATCTGTCATTTGTGTTTTATTGATATTTTTTTATATACATTATGGGTCACCTCTAATACTACATAAGTTATTAACTGCACCGACCAGTCAGAGCTTTACTCTCTCTCTCTCTCTCTCTCTCTCTCTCTCTCTCTCTCTCTCTCTCTCTCTCTCTCTCTCTCTTAAAGATAATGTTTCTCTCAAAGAGAAATAAGAGCTTATCATAAAATAATATCAAAACCGGACACTCATAGACTTCTGATTGAGGTTTTGAGAGAGAGAGAGAGATCTTAAAGATGATCACAATCTTATAATAATGTGAACTGATATTGATCTGAATCATTGACGATAAAAAGATCTTATGTGACCAACAATTCTATGTTTATCTTCTAAGTTTAGCAAATGTTTATCTTAAGACTTTGCATTACTTGTGCTCACAAGTTAAAAAGGAATGAGTTTACAGAGTATTTTCAAGCATTTTTAATCAAATAGTTTTTGGCTCAAATCTAATTTATGAAAAACTTTTATTTGTAATATGAAATAGTGAAATATGATTATACGAATTTTTAATTTAATTTTTTTTTCTTATTAATCTATTGTCCCATTATTTGCATATTCTCATGAAATTTCTTCTGAGACAGTGAAAAATATTGAATGTCTGAAATAATTAATTTTCTTAATCAGACAAAAGCCATAACTTGACGGGAGGGCAACGGAAAAAGTGATTGTATTTGAAATCCAGGATTTACTTTTGCTTAATAAAACATTTGGGGTTTAATAAAGCTTCATCATAACAATAAATACAATTTATTAGTGTCACATTATATGACTCGTATATCATAAAAATAGATTAATGATATAAAAATGAGTTTCTTTGCTAAACATGAAAATCATAATATAATTTTATTGAATATTCATTCTGTAAATCTCACTGATAGGCCATTGCAATGTACATCCGGAATATATATTTTTATTAATAATTGTATGACAAAGTATTCTATTTGGAACAGGTGTACCCGGAATCAAGTTGAGAACAGTTAACATTCACAGAGATCGTTCAGGTATATTACTTACACTTTCTTACTACTAGTGCTCAAGTTTAATACAGCTTTTATTTAATGCCTTTTATTATTCTGCAGTCAAGTATTATAATAACACATTCTATGTATTGTTTCTCATCAACACAAAAATCATTCTATTCTACTGTTAATCTAATTTAAAATTCATTGGTTTACAAATGTTTGAGGAAACTGTAGAGCATTGTTTTGAAATTTTGACTCCAAGTTTACTCATCAATAATTTATACACAGTTTTTAAGCATTGTTCAATTACTCTAGTCAATGATTTTTCAAATCATAATAAAGTTAAGATCATTCTTAAGCTTTCTTTATTTTTTGTATCATAACATTAGATGAATAAATTGAAAAACAAATCAAATTTTAAAACTACTGAATAAATCCAATTATGAAACTTGAAATTTCTTATGATACAAGTGTTTAACAAAACTAATGCATAGCGGAGTAAATTGCGAATTTAATATCAACTTTTTTGAGTTGAGTTATTTTATTAAGAAAAGAAACTTTTTTTGAGTGCTTCTCAAGCTTTAATCAAATAAATTGAATTACTTTTCTAGCACTATATTTAACTATCAATATCTTAACTTTAGATCAACTTATTTTGAATCAAATTTATTAATTACTGATTGATTTTATAATAAAATAAATTACTTTTTCTTTTAACTCAATACATAAAAAGCAAAAAACATCAAATCTTCATTTTATACATTAATGTTTGAGCAAAGTTAGTAAATAATTGCTTTATTCAATAACAAGTCAATAAATCATTAGCTCATAATATTAACTAATACTAAATCAACAATTTTTACGCTATTTTATTAGTAATATTTCAAGAAATCAGAAATTACTTTCGAGTTTTTCTGTAAGTATAACTGCTTTTTCAAACTAATAACTTCTATTTGATGTTTTAAACAATGCATTGAGAATCTTGAACAATATCTGAATTCATCTACTATTTTATTCGATTGAATATTCTCTATTCAGCCTTTTTTCAAATTTATATAGAGCCGAATTTCTATTATTATTTATTTACAAGTCTTTTATTATTTAGTACTCACAGACAAAAGATCTAAAATATATGAACTTATAGTTGTAACTATTTTTATTCGCCACATATCTATAAATTTGTTTAATTCCCTGCAAAACTACTTAATGCAGAAGCTTTAGGATTGATTGGAAACATGTATTTACTAAAAATCCAAAAATATAGTAATCCTCGTAATTGAGATATAATTAATTTGATCGCATGAAAAATGTTTGATCAAAGTTTTTTGACAAATTACGCTCAGGAAATTAGTTAATCTAATATTGCAACAGCAGTGCCTCAACAGTTCAGCCCAAGGGAATCGTCTGTCGTTCTGCTTTTCCATACATAAAATTAATCTGAATTTCAAAATTATAGTGTGTTTTCATATCATAGCTTCAAAAGACGTGCTGCCTCAAAGTTGAACCACAAGATAAATCCGACTGCAACAAATTATGTTAGCTTTATAGTACCATTATATTTTTATATAGTTAAGTTGCTACTTTCGAGAGTAAATTTTCTAATTTATAAATACTTATTTTTTATAAAATTTTGTGAAATAATTTTAGTCAACAAACTTTAAATTCCCTCTATTTCCCTCCCATGTGTTGGAATTTTAAAATCGTGGATAGTAACTGGATTAATTGGAACGGATAATATGTATCTAAGGGACAGTAAAACATAAAAACCAAGGCACGTGTTAGAGGGGGTTCAACTCTACCTTGAATTTTCGAAACTCTGATAGCTTAACTTCAGCCCAATTTTGACTTTTTTTAAGCATCAGCCGTTGTAGATTAACATACTATGGAATTATTTGAAACTAAATAAAAATCACAAAAAGCAAAGTCAGCATGTTTCGAAATCAATTTTATATTTTTGGTGATCCTAAAAAATTTCAAATTTTTACTTGAAATGAATGGTAAAAAATTTGCATTCAATAATTTATTATTTTGAGATTAATTAAACTTATGCAAAAAGTCGAATTGTGAATCACAGATAAGATATAAAAAACAGCAATTTGCTAAATGAAAAATAATTAGCTAATTGAAGTAAATCGAAGTTATCTACTATGAAAGCACAGCTTTGTGTCTTTTTCGAAAATCATTAGAGTAGATAAACGAATCTTTCTCTCCCTTTTATGCTCTGCTCTTATCGGCTTCATTTAATGTCATACATCAGTTTATTTATATTATTTATGACAGCAATTATGCTTTAGTTAATGTCAGAACTTATAAAGTTGTTTATACAATGTATATCTGAAAAATAGTTGACCTGCTCAATTTTATTATTGTGATCAATTCAGAACAATAATCGTTCAATTTTATGTGTATCTATGCCTTATTAGCACATTTTCACAAATGGCAAAATATTCAGTCTACAAATCACCGATTCTTTGGAAATTTGTCTTTTTAAAAATAAATTATTCTTCATTTATTTCATTCAAACTAATTATTGCGTGTAAAATGCATATTAAAATACTAGTCTGCGTAAAAAATTCAAATTTCAAAGTAATGAGTATTGGTATACAAAGTTTTCTAATAGACATAATCTTATAATCGTAATCATGTTTCAGTCCTTGTCCTCAATTGGAGGGCCAAAATAATATTATTTTGGTCTGCTTTTGGCAACAATGAATTATTGTTGTTCATTAAATAAATGTCGGAATTTATTTTCTTCTTATTTCTATTGTATAAAAGTTAGAACTTTTGTAGTAAATCACAATAATCGATTGCTACTAAAAGTTGAATAAAATCATTATTTCTTACTCTATTCTCATTGATAAAGAAAACGAATAGTATGAAGAAAAAAATTGGTCAAAATAAAAAATAATAGTCTAATATTTTATCCATAAATTAATGGACAAAATTCAAGAAATCAATAATGATATTGAGTCAATTTGCATTTATCCAACAAAGGGTAATTGGTTAATAAGAAATGAAAAGATTTCATATTACAAAATAAAATGCAATTTGTCTGAAATGAATAAACTTTGTAAATTGAATAAAATTTCAGAGAGAGTCTAATCTTTTTCCTTTATATTCTGTAAATTACAGCATAATTCAATTGATCAATGAATGAGTCGTATTGTTTCAAATTTTAAAGAATCAATTTATAAAAGAAATATTTACTTTCTTGAGTCTTAAAAAAGTCATTATAAGACAAATGAAAAAAAATCTGAAAAACGTTTAGGAGAAGAAAACTTGAAAGTCTAATGAGTATAAATTAAAAGGGTTTAAAAAATTGTTCAAAAACTTATTTAGAGCTATAGATAGATAGACCCAATATTAAACCCTTTATTAAGTGTGTAATAATAAATTTTATTAAATAATAAAGGGTTAAAACTGATAATGATGTACTCTTATGCAGTGCTATTATATCAAGTGATGGAAGAGCCTTATGTTTTCCTCCTTTACAATTAGGAGGAATACAGATATTGTTAGGTAAAAGCTGTTCTGGATTATAGTATTATATGTTGGGTTTAGTATTTGAATGAAACCTTAAGTTATACAATGATAGGGCTATGAATAGGTACGATCTAATGCTTTGACATGAGATGACTGTCATAAACAAAAAGTATATTAATAAACTTTTTGGAGTATCACAATATTCAATTGACTTTTTTCATGAAGGTGTGCTGTTCAACACTAAAAAGTGTCTCTATTCAACAGTATTTCGTGTGCTATTCATATGAAAAACACTCTTAAATTCGAATAGCAATTGAATAACTGAATCGCATATCAATTCTTGACTAAAGTAACCTCAAGAGAATCCAAACTCTCAACTCTGGTAGTGCTCAATAATTAGCTTTATATACATTAAACTTTCCGACTGTCAGTCATGAACTCGTCTTTGAGTTTACCTTTTCAGACCTTCCATTCTATAAACAAAATTACTTTTACTGTTTTCTATGGTAATAAAATAACCTGATTTGCTCTCTACGTATTGATAAAAAGAAGGCAACAACAACTTGAGCTCTCATGAAAGCTTTAGTTTGGGATAAATTTCATTATGTCAAAACTCACTATTGAAAAGCTTGTAGATAACACTATTGAGTGCATACTTTTTTTTATACTTATGCATATTTTTTAACTTAACTAAAGCTAAACAGAAACTAAAATTAGATTATTAATAAAGAATTATTTCGCTTATTTATATCTTTACTGTCAGTGAAAATGCAAATTATATTTGTGAAAACTTCATCTTAAAAGTAGTGTTGATTCGATCCCAAGAATTGGAATCAAATCAACACTACTTAAAAGGTGCCAAACATTTTCAATCATCTACACATTGATCTACACATTCGAGCATTGATTTTATAACAAAAGGCTTCAAATAAATGTTTAGACAGTTTATAAAATAAGATTAATCGCTAAATTTTGAAATGATTGAATTACTAGATTCTAGTGTTTCGTAAGCAAAACAAGATTGAATTTGTTTGAAAGTGAATTTAATATATTTGTATGGAATTTGTTAAAACAATTTTGGAGCCATGGACTGGAATTTTGGAACTGGACTAGAATTGTTGAACACGTTGTTTAAGCATTAGTTTTAAAAATTAATTCCAAACTTAAGTTGGACGGTTTGAATAGCATACCCGTGAGAAACTTGCATCCATTGTCTTAATGATGCAGTTTTTCTTTACTTAAGCAAAATATAAAGTTACCTAAAAATAATGGTAGTTATGATGCGTGACTAGTCGTGTGCAACACATCAAAACAAATGATTAATGATCCATCAAATGGTTTCTTTTCTCTCTTTTTTTGAAGCTTCAGAAGAAAAAGTAGTCATATGTGAGATTTTGGAAAATGTGTTGAAAATGTTGCCAAATATTAATGCTGTATACAAAACGAATAAAGTTTGCTTTATTGTAATGCACTGTTATATTAAAAGAGACGGAAATCAGTTTTTGAATTTTGAGATAAAATAAAGCCTTTTATTTTATTTATGTCTTTTTTCAGATTTTCCAGCTTATAGTGCAGTAGTTGGCGGAGGAGTAGCGCTTCCATGCAATGTCACGCCACCGACTTATGATGACGGCGTGTCTTTAGTGCTTTGGTATCGCGACGATACTGGAAATCCAATTTATTCAGTCGATGCCAGAACTACACATCTAGACAATGCTAAACATTTCTCTGCCAGTGATATTCTGGGGACACGCGGTGTCTTCAACATCACTTATCCGATGTCATATATGAGGATAAATCCTGTCAAAGCAAATGATGGCGGAGAATATCGCTGTCGAGTTGACTTTCGTCGCGCGCGTACAATAAACCGAATTCTTAAGCTCAATGTAATTGGTATGAAAAGTATTATATTTCTTGAGATTACTATATTTGATGATAGAATTACTAAAAAGAAATGCAAAAAAGTTGACAAATGAAAATCATGTGATACAAAAGTAAATACTTTTATTTCAATCGTGAGACCTATTTGTATATAATGGTCAATAGAGTCTCAGATAATTTCACTCAATTTTTTTATTGTTAATAAAAAAACGTAAGATATGTGTGGTTTGATTTGATATTAAAATCATTATTAGGATATAAAAACTCTATATTTCTATTATATATTATTTAAATTAGAAGAAAGAGGTCAGTCAGTCTTACATAAATTCAAGTGTAAACTAAAATGTAAATTATTTCATGCTTTCATGCTTTGTAATGAAGTGTCTTTTGGAGAGTCGAAAGCCCTCTAAATTATAAATTACAAATGCTCTGAATGGAAACAATTCAGGAAAACTTTCTGAGCCTCTATTCACAGTTTTAACCGCATTTGAAATTTTTTGATTAAATGATTAAAGTTTCTCTCATAATATATACTATAAAATATTATATAATCGTTTGATGCATGAAATCAGTGATCACATGAAATATAGTGATCTGTTAACATATAATGAAAGAATGTGTTGCCATAAAGATCTTTAGGGTCTTAAAAGTAATAAATCAAAACTGGAAGTTATAAATACTTGAATATTTTGACAAGAATCACGAGTAATAATTGAATGCATATCATTTAAACTTTTTAATATAAAATATGAAGCGCTAAACAAAGTATTAAATTCTGATGAATGAAGGGATCAAATATTGTCATTATGTTTTCCTCTATTTCCATCACTTATATACAAATATTACAAGAGATATAACATATGATTGTATTCGTCAATTTATTTAGTGCCTGCATCTAAGGTTGTCATCTTTGACGACTCTGGCAATCGAATCAGCGACATCGCTGGCCCTTTCAATGAAGACTCTTCCGT
>JAQFZT010000431.1:0-25717 GCA_034696325.1 Camisiidae sp. | reverse complement strand
CCACTTTAAAGTTGAAAAGAAAGTTTCCGGTTCATCTTCAGGCTATACTGATTCTAATGATACCGATGTGGTCTCAGCGAAATTATCACAGCCGAAGTTTTATTTGCTTACAAATTCAAAGACGGATCTTATTATATAGATTATAGTATAGATATCTGAGAATCTTCTCCTAAAATGCATTCAAAGCTAAATCCTCATTGCAGTTAAATTTTGAATACAGTTATTCTATGAATCAGATTTAGCTTACAGTAAGACAGCATAATTAATAAATTCAAATGAATTTTTATACCTATATTTCTCAGATCTAGAGTTATCTCTAAATATCCATTTTCTGCCGAGTGATACATCGCTTCTTGAAGTGCTTTCAGCTTAGATTTAGTCAATTGGATAACTTTAGAGCCGTCGGATGCGACCGAAGCACTACTACCAGGATCTTGATTTGCGGCCACGATTTGTATTCTTCTCCTATCACTCGTCTGATAATTAGCAGAACTTTCAGCTAACATTTCTTCGAGTGAAAGGACTTCTTTGGATGCATTTGAAAGCGGATGTGCTAACAGTGTTCTTAAGATCATTCTTTCACCATGAATAGCGGCCACAGCTATAGCTGATGGACAACCACGAGATGCCACGCGATGAGACATGGAATCCTTCAATGAAGTCGATAGGAAGGGGTCGGCTCCGTATGAAAGTAATAGTTTCACTAAATCTATTCGACCAGAACTTGAGGCTAATTGTAGTGGTGTTTGTGTTACACGATCTTCACCATAACGGGCACCGCCTTTCAAGTGTTCAAATAAGGGTTCAATTATTTTATTTTTAGTTTTAGGTTTAAAAAATGTTTCGATTCTCAGAAAACTAATTCAGATTCTTTTGAAACGTATATTTTTTTATATAAGAAAAATATCTTTTGTTTTGAAATCGATATATCATTAAATCAAGTTATTTTGTTTACATTTTGAGAATATGTGAAAGAAGATAAAAGCATTGCCAGAGAGACAGAGCGCTAAAAATGCGTCCCAAACTACCTAGGTTCCACGTCTTTACTTCTAATTTTTGATATATGAGCCCAGTAGGAGAACAAGAGTTCTAACAAATAGGGCCTATAGTATGCATTGATTGATATGAAAATTTTTTATATGAATAAGTTTCAAACTTCAATATTATTGAAACTTTGAGAACTTTAAGTAAAGGTTTTCTGAAGGATTCAAACATATTGTAAACAAAATTCAATATTAATTAATGAAAGAAAGTTTACTATTTTAGTTCTCTTTCATTAATTAAAGTTTTATTGAGTTTAATTGAGTTAAAATTTCAAAACTTATAATTTAGTCATTAAAAAATAAATGACTTCTTAAAGCCTTTCGAGTTATTTCTTTAATTTATATTTTCATTTGTCTTTTCTAATGATATGAAAGTTGTTATTCAAATGAAGGCGACGTCTTTTCTCATACTTTCAATTATTTTGAATTGAATTTTGAATCATTAATACTTATTATGCTATGCATTAGATCTCATCTTCTCCTACTCGGTTCATATTTGAAAGTTGAAAATGAGTTTTCCTTCTTGTTTTACTTGTGTTTATTGTTTATCTACTCTTTGAGCTTAACTTTATTTAAATATTTCAAATCGTTCTCATGCTTCTAATCGTAATATTTTCTTAAAGTTTTGTTATTAGAATAAGAATAGCAAATGTTTTGTATGAAAAGTTTATAAAGTGGTCGATCACCAAAAGTGTAAATGAACTGAAAGCATGCATACCCTCAACATTGGCTCCTTTTTCAAGCAATGCTTTTGCGATATCAATGTGTCCATGAATTGTCGCATAATTTAAAGCTGTCCAGTGCTGTGTCTCTGATATGATGTGACAATTATTAAACCTATTATTACTGCTATTATTGTTTGGAGCGATCGGTGTCTCGATATTGACATTAACTCCAGATTCCATCAACATTTGAACAATTGGTTGATCGCCACCAATACATGACTGCATCAAAATTGTAAGTCCGGAATCATTGATGGTGTTTATGCCATAATTTGCTGGCAATAGTTGTAAAGCGTTTGAGAGTAAATCTGTTCGACCACAGCTTAACATTCGAAACGCTAACTCTATCTTGAGTCTTCGCGCGCACTCATTCTTATCCAAATCCTTTCGCGAATAAATCCATTCGTCGCTATTTATGTAATTTAGTTGACGCGGAGGACAATCAATACCTGAGTTGAGTCAATATTTATATTAGATTTTTCTTATATTTTATATTAAATTTTTCTTATATTTTATATTAGATTTTTCTTATATTTTATATTATATTTACTTAATATAGAAAAGTAAAGTTTGCTTAAGACTATTACTAATTAGGGTTTGGACTTATAATTATTAAGACTTATTTATGAAGAATGTTTTCTGATTCTCTTAAAATTGCGTATTAAATAAATGGTGCGATCATTCAAAGTACTAAAACTTTTTTAAATGTTTCTTTTTTTATTTGATACTCAATTTATTGATGAACGCTTTGTAAGTTTCTAACATTATTTATACACTTCTGAGACGCTTATAAGATTAAACATGAGTTTTTCTCGATTTTTAAAATTCCTTTGAAGTCAATTCAATTACAAAGATTCGTGAACTTGAACTGAACTCAATTACTAGTTTAACGTTTTGATAGAATGATTGATTTATGTTTAACAAAATTGACTTTTGGAAATAATATGTTAGTAAACGGTTATTTGCCTCAACATTACTAAAATCCACTTAGAAATAGATGTGCACTAAATAAAATTCAAGACACAATAATTAAAATTCATTGATTGTTATATAATTTGATGCAAAACAACTGTAAAATAATTGATGGGATTGCAGGAAATGAATCGAAACTAAGACTACTTTCTGAATAATTCAGAACTGAATGAGTGCTTTTTCAAGCAAACAGTTAGCGAAACAAAGCTATGGTTTACGATTCATTAAACATATAAAAAAGTTGATTAAAGTGGTGAATAATAAAAAAGGCATAAAAACCTGGCAATAGAATTCTGGCCGCCTGTAAGACATCGTCCTTATCAATAGTCAATGATTTTCTATAGTTTGCATGCGATGATGAGACTCGAAGCCATTCATAAAGAGGTGGTAATACTAGATATGGTCTCTCGTAAACTAATTCTTGAGATGCTTTTTGATGATCCATTTGAGTGTTATGTTCTAATTGTGCGCAACGCATATAATAGTATAATGAATAGAGCGCTCCCGCAGACCATGAATGAGATGACAACCAATTTTGTGAGGATTTTCGATTTGACTGTTGATGCGATACTCGAAATTGGTTCACATTATGTAATATATCGCCTGTAATTAAGTCAATACAATTTTAATTTTTTAAGTTATAATCAATGCTGAAGTAAGAAATCTTTAAAAATTTATTGCACTTAAAAATTCCAAAAGTCTAAAGTTTATTGAAATATTTCTTCGTTTGTTTACTCAGGTTTGAAAAATGTTTAAAACCTTAATTCATTGTAAAATTATACAAAAGATTAATCAATAACTCATAAGACTATTTATCATAACTTGTATTGTATTTCCTATTGAATCCATGATGAGAATAGATTCAAAAATAACTAGTTTTTGTCTCAATAGATAATTAATAATTTTTGAGCCTTCAATATGAGATGACTTCTATTTTTGCTACTCGTAATGGTTTCAATAAGTAAATGATACTCTAAATCAAACAATGTTTTATTCAGGTTTTACTTATTATCAATTGAATGTTAAGGTTTATAAAAAACTTCAGAGTTGTATTCAATCTCAAGTCTTTAAGAATAAAAGTTCAAAACTTTATTAATAATTGATTGTTTTTGATTATTATTTATTGTTTAAAATTCTTTTGTTTTTTTTTTTGCTAAATTAAAAGCTGGTTTACTCTAAAACTATCTCAAAAGGACCTAAATTTTATTTAGCATATATTCAGACTCAGAATCTATTTATACAACAATGCATTGATTATATCCTTTTAAAAGAGATAAGAAGTTATTATAACCTTTCATTATTGACAGAATTTTATTATAGTTTTATTTTCTTATTACTGATAATCAAATTGATCCAAGAATTCCAAAAATTCTAAAAATACTATATTTCTAAATATTTGTTTTCCGATTATTCGTGAATTTCTCAGAATTCTTATGATAGGGAAAATTGAGAGTTTTTCTTATCATATCTCTGAAAATTTTTAAGATATTGAATATCAAAGGAATGTCAAAAGACAGTTATTTCATTGACTTTGGTCTCCCGTACGTCTGACTTAAGTATTGCAAACCAAGACATACTTGAGAAACGATTGACATATTGAAAGACTTGTGACTTATTTTTCTGTGAAGATTTAACTACAAAATAAATAGTAGGCGTTTTGAGTTTAAATGTTAACAATAGAGAAAAAATACTCTGCGGGACACTTGAAAATCGGTTCATATATTTTCAAAGTCTAAACTTGTGTGAACTGATTTCAAAACCTCCCGCAGAGTTCTTCTCTTTTTAATCATGCTTTTTAACATTTAGTGCTAACGCCTTATACTCATTTTCAAGATAAATCTGTTCAGAAAATACAGTCCAGTTTTGCAGCTGAGAATTCATAGCATTTTAAGCTTGTTTTTAGTATTTCTTATAAAGATTTTCAGTTATTCTCTATTCGTCAGTGTTATTGTATTAATGGATTACTAATACTATAGAGTTTTGAAGTCTCCTCAAGTCTAAAGATAGCGACTTAATAGTAAAAACCTTTTGCTATGCAAAAAATTTTAAGTTCGAGATTAAAATTTTCAAACTATAGTAAAAAACATGAAAATAAATAAGAAGAGAACTGATCTCATAAGATATAAAATGTAAGTTAAATATGATTTTAGAAATACCCAATTCTTGAACACTTCCGACACAAGTAGTCAACAACTGTTGTTCAATAGTTTTGGATGGAGGCAACTGTGCATTATTTTTAGGATCACTATTACTTTCATTCAAAGTATTTGTATTAAAATTATGAACAGCAGGTAATGATAGCATTCCATTAGCAGTTCGGCCGGCATTCAAGTGCGCGAACGGCTGCAAAAGTCCCCACAAATCACTATTATTTGCAATACAAGTGTCCAATAAATTAGCAGTTAATACAAATTCATTGATTTGCATAGAAAGGCACTGAAGTATAATTTCTTCCAATAAGTTTTCGATGGCTGAAGTCAAATATATGGCCGCATATTCATCGACAAAGTTTCCCATTTTCACGTCACACATCCATCGGTGAAATTTTCCCACTGAAAACTGAAGTCCAGCTCTCACTGATTTAGATTGTCTGAAATTGTCGGGTCCGCTCACCGCAAATATAGCGGCCGCCCTGTGACCAGATTTGATGCATGAGTCCGCTAATGCTGTGCAAAGAACTACTTTTATAGCTCCACATATTTCGTGTTTTGTACACATTCCTATTCAAACAATTTTTCAATAAATTAAACTTAAATTTTAAAATTTGAATTTTAATCATTAATTTCAATTTTAAACATTGAATTTTAAAAGATACTGAAAGTCAACTGTAATGCTATACAACAATTGCTTTGGAATGTATATTGAAATTCATGCTTTAGATATTTGGTTTGCATCAGAAAAAAATATAAAAAAATTCATAAACTCTTTATTCGAAAATAACATTTTTTATATTTTGTCATTAAATAATGAATGACTTGAAGAGAAAAGTCTTATTTTTGAATATAAAATAAAGTTATGAATGTTAATAATAAAATTACCTAAAGATCGTGCAAATCTTTGCGCTTCACTCGCAATACGAACTAATGGTCTTTGAAGCAAATATGACAAACGGGGCACTGATTCCATTGATATTCTATTCAATTGATTTTTGAGTCTTCCCTGTTGTAAAAGTTTTAAGACGTCGTGATTATTCCATGGAAAGTGTTGTAGTTCTACTAGACGTGAATGTGAGTCAATCCAAACAAAGTCATCGCCAGCACTCGTTATATTAGTTCCGATTGTCTCTAACGAAGAATGACGTATTAGTCGGCGAAATGTTGGCTCATATTCGCTGCCGGAATAGTTTGATGAGTAGGTGGACGTTGAGTGACCGCCTGATTAGATATACGATTAGGATTAAAATTCAATTATATCTAAATTCATTTTATTAGATTTTTTCAAAAGCATAATAATTACAATTAAAACTCTTATTCTTAAATAAGATATAAAGTTTAAAACCAGTGCTGGAGCTGCAGAGTACCTGTAGTCAAAGGTGCACTTCACCCATCAAACATAAATTCCCAGATACGGCACGGTTTAAAACATTGAAAAAATTTTTCGAAATCGTTCAGAAATTATATTTTAATGAATACTATTATAAGTGAATTAAATATTTATTAAATCTCTTATTCTAAAGATATGAGATGGAGTACTTTAGTTCAAAAATTGAAATGTTTTGAGTGGACTAAACTTAATAAAAGTTTAAGAACCTTATTGTTGCTTAAAATTTTCTGATTCTTATGTATTGTAAACCTATTGTAATGTCCATCAAATTTGAAACATAATCTATTATTTTGAACTATATTTATAGATAAAACTAATATTTGAAACTGATATGAAACAAATACAAACCGTGATGTCTTAAAGACATTTGTTCGATGGCTACTCGAACACAATCCAATTGACCGATCGATGAGTTCTCGCAATTATTAGCAAAAATACTTTCATTATCTCTTTTTCTTGTTTTTAAACCACTTTTTCTCAAATTGGAGTGTCTACTAGTTATAAACTGATTAACACATTCATCATTATTCAACTTTCTCTGACTTAAGTTTGATATGTGTGGAGACATTTCAGTTGCCAATAATTGACCGATTTTTGAATTATTCACATCGATGTCATCAGTCGGTGAAGAACTGAAATACGAAGATCTGGTGTCACTCATACTCGCGTGACCTGAAGACCTGTTCTCATCACTTGAAGAGCCGCCATAACAACCTTGTCTTACTTTACCGTTTATGTTAATTCTTTGCGAACCATTACAGTTATCGTCACTGACAACAGTTGCCGGCGATGCAAAACATAAGATATTTCTTCGCCTTGACTTCAATTTCGATAAAACCTTCTTTTTATTGATTATGTGATCGCCATCTGAAGAGGATTTAGATAGAGATCCGCACTCTGTAGTCGAAGGCGACTCTTTGATCAAGTGGTTCATTAACATTACTGCACTTTCATCTGTATTGCCATCATTTACATCAATAGCTGTCACAGATTTTGAAGGTAAGTATATTTGTTCGTATATTTTTGATGGTGTTGTTGAGACAGTTCGTGGCTTTGGACTAAATAATGGCGGTTTGATTGGTGGCGTCTCTCGAATTGGTTTTATTGATTTCTGTGGTGTTTGACTTCTGCCCGAACCTGAATACAAATTTTGATTTATTAACTTATGATAAGTTTATTTGAGAAATATATCGTTATCCCAAATACAATGAACCCCCAAATGTTTTGCTTTCCAAAAAATTGCTTTTGAGATAAATTTAATCTCATATTCAATTAGTTTAAATATTAAATAATGCAATAATTAGTTTATAATTACTCTAAATTAAACTTTAACACAAACTGTATTGCAAAACAACAAAACATTTTTGAGTTATGCAAAACTACGTGAAAATTTTTTTGGTTTATTTCGTTCACAACTCTTTGAATTATTTTAGTCATTCAGAAATATTCAATTCAATTGAAATTATTCGAAAAAGACTTATAAAAAATAAAGAAGACTGAAGTGAAGTTTTATTTTAAATTCCATACACAATATATCATTATTACGGACTTTTTTTTATTGAGAATCGTAGGTATGAAAACATAAGTAAAATATAAAGAATGCTTACCCGCAGATTCTCTTCCGGACACATTCTTAACCGGTGAGGACGACTGAAACGGAGATAATGAGAATTTAGGCGAACCATCGCTACGATTCGTAATATGACTCAAAACAGGAGCAGAACCTCCGACAGCGTCACGTCTGAATGGACTCAATGGAGTGTTGGGTCTGACCATTAACGGGTCTTTAACAGGACTTGATCTATTCATTTGCGATAAATCAGATGAAGTGCAATGACGTGACAATTGGGTCACACTTTGTGCAACAACACGACGAGGTTTTGGTCTTATTATTTCCGGTGATATTTTGTTTGAGTTTATTTCTAGTTTTGATGGAGAAAGTGATGTCTGTTGTGATAATTGGCATGAAATTTGTGGAGTATTTTTCAGCATAATTTACGGACAAATTTTAATTCGATTCTGAAATAAATGAAATTTGTATTTAGTTTTTTCATAACTTATTAATAAAGAATTTTCTTAACTTCAAATATAACTCTATTGAGAAAAATATATATGAAATATAAGTTATCTTTAAAATTCAGATAAACTATTGATATTTAACGTGTAATTCAATTAGTTTTGAGAACTTTCTGATAAAAAATGAGTTTCAAAAACACTGTCAGAGTCTTAATAAAAGTATGAAAAAAACTTAGCTTCAAGTCATGAATCAATGTTTAAAATCTTGAATCTGTCAGAATATTAAAATCTACTCAAGAGATAAAAACTTGACTTAAGTATAGATTAAGTAAAATCTGATATTTTATACTTTTGTAAAAAAAATGTTTACTTTTCGTACTTGAAATATTTTGGAACTGCTTTTAAGAAGTTTGAATTCTTATTTTAAACTTAATTCTTTCTCATAAAGTTTATCAGAATGAGTATATGTCCTAATCAAGAGTCGTTATTAAGTTTTGAAATTATTCATTAATAATTATCAAATTTTTTAGATAAATAATAATTTTCATATAATTACAATGACATTAACTTAAGATAAACGCATAACTTTCGAGTGCATTCAACATAGAAATCGAGAAAATGCGTGTTTGACTCGATGTCACCTGAAGACAAAATTTATTACAAACTCAAAATCGTAAACATAAAAAATGAAATATTACAATGTAAATTGCATGGTTTCTCGCACATAGATTTCCTCTTTTACTCGCTGTTATTATTATTTAAATAGTGGCTTATCCTTAAAAAGTATCATTCTTTGAGCAATTAAATATAAATTAAGAAATTTTCTCTATTGTTATTCAAACAATTGATAATTTTATTCAAGTGTAAGTTGTTATTAAGTTTTATAAGCATTTATGAAATTTGAGAAATGAGTGGATTAATAATTTTAAAGCATATAAAAAATGAAACGCCACTGATTTGGAGCAACTTTGATAATGACTTATAATTATGTTTTGGTATTATTAAAGTTTATATAACTTGATTTAAATGCCAAACTACTAGTTTTCTTGCAAAAATGAATGTTAGCCTAAGGCTAGTCATTTGGCATAAATGACAATTAATTATAATTATTATTATTATTGAATCTTAAATTTTGATGATGCCTTTGCCTCAAAAGCAGCATAATATGACTCTTATATATTATATTAATATTAAATTTTATACAGTAAGCTTTGAGTTATACAAGAACAGAGTATTACAATCAAAATAGAGTGTAATAACGCTGAGAGGACAGGACATAAACGACAACATAAGATAATTTGATAGATCATTCTTGGACTTTGAAAAGAAGATAAACTACAAATTACTGTACATTTATTTGGGAACCATTCAAAATGTCCAAAACATGTTTGCCCTCTCTTAATACCCACGAAAGTATACTAAGCCTTAGTTTATAGTTAGAGATTAGTCAATATAAAAACTTGAGAAGAAATAAGTAAGTTTGATGAACATTAATATCTTGAATTCAAAATATATTTTCTAAAGATTTTTATATATCGAGTTAAGTTTAGGGTGAATCAGGACAAGTTAGGCTCAGGCGTTTTCAGATTCAAATAAGAGTAAATCAAAGTCATATTATCTCATTATTTTGAAGGTATTGAGGGTACCAAACATTGGACACACAACAAATTGGGTACCAAACAAATATTGTACATTTTGAAGTTCAGACACTTATATTTGCTTCTGAACTTTTTTAAGGTACTTCAATTGAACAAGATTTTGTTTCGTTAAAAATTTTCAAATAATTTTTTAACTCAATAGTTTCACGAAACTAATTATTTACAAAGATTTCTTTTAAAAAGTTTTATGTATCACATCATTAAGTATTTCATAAATGATGCACAAAAGTGCTTAACCTGTTTTTGCTTTCCATACATGTGAACAATTTCACGAATTGTGAATTTATTAGCGATATTGTGCTTATTGTTTTGAAAGTATTCATTAAATCATTTAATACATTTTGAAAAGCACTATAAATTATAGAATCACTAGAAATGTCAATAAAGTCACGAATAACACTATAACTCCAACATTAAAGTTATTTAAAATCGATAATCAGTGACCAGATGTGAACATTTTTAAAGTATCACATTTTCTCTTTTGACATTTTCTTTCATATCAATGAGAATATCAACAAAAAATAAAATTCTGCGTGCAATTTGAGACAAATTTTTGATTCAAAACTTTCTCACGGAAAACTCAGACTTTTGGCCACTTTTGTAGCAAAGAATTTATAATTTAATCATTTTGAAAAGTCCTGCATAACTCGATTTCAAGGGTGATTATTATTTTTGATTCAAAATTAAGTTTAATTATCATTAGTTTATCATGTTTATGAGTTGGATCAAAAATATAAGGGATTGATAAGAAAATAGAGGCTAATGAATATTTTGCTTAATTATATGGCCTCTAAATAATTAACTAAATGTTAATATAAAAATTCTAATAGGATTTCAAGAACTAAATAGAAAGACGAAGATTTCATAGTTATCAGTGATAGATATTAATTTCAAAAAATTCAATGATAATAATCAATTTGAGTGTTTTATTTAGAGCTCGCCATTAATTTTCGTGATATAATTAAAGGTTTAAACATTTGATTGTCAAATATTGAGATATTGTTCAATTAAACATCGTTTCCAAAGCATTTATGCTAAAAAATGATCCTTTATTTGCATTAAAGACAGGAAGTTCTTCAATAAACGTAAATCAATTTAATTACTGCAAGTCATAAAATTGAAGAAAATAACTAACTTGAAGGTGTCTCTCAAATATTTTCACACAAAAGTTTATTTAATTCTAGTTTTTGAGTCTTCAATAATTATTATGACTTTGCTATAATGCAAAAGTTATTTTTATTTATTAAGATTGGTTTCTTCAGGAAATCCGCCGTAAATGCTATTAATTCTAAAATATTTTCACTATGAATAATGGCTTCAATTAGTTGGAAATGTTAAAAGTTTGGCTGTAATTATCATAAAATTTTTCTACTTTCAAAATAAATTAGACTTTTCTAATTTATTTTGAATTTTAGAGATTTCGTTAATTAAATATAGAAATTATGGTAAATTTAATGCTACTGAAGATAGTGTATAACGAGATAACTATTTAATTAGAAAACACTTAACTTCATGTCTTAATATTTCAAAGTTATTACAAGATATAATGAATTTAGTCAAACATTGAATGCTAACAATGCATAATAAGGAAATACTATTATATATGCTTAAGTAATAAACTGGATCTTTCGAAAAAAAAGAAAAGGAATATAACTGAAGAAGTGTTGGTTGGCTGGAAGGCAAATACTGTATTGCGAAGTAAACGCCTTTTAAATGAAATGAATGGCATTAGAAAGACATCTGCAAATGAAATATGCGTTTGACTTCACTTTAAAGTAATGATCTCTAGAATAAATGTTTCGGATCTTATATTTATATCTAACTTCTAATTAAGTCAAAATATTTTGAATAAATATTTCGCTGACAAGACTTTCCTTAAGACACAGATAAAATATAAATGTGTTTGATATCAAAAAAATGCTTTTCATGGATTTTCTTCAATTATAAAATGACTGCAATTAGTTTAATGAAGTCTCGAATTTTTGTGAAAAGATATAATAAATAAACTGCTAAATGAAAAATTAAATAAAATTTGGTGATGAGAACTTTATGAGAGCTAAAATGACTTAATCAAATTTACAAATCATAATAAGCTAATTAGATTTGATCATTGTTTGGATTCTCAATTATCCTAAATATAACTTTGTGTTAATTATTTTGAGTTTTATCGTGAGAATAATCACAAAATCGCAAACATTTGAAGGTTATACTCAAAAAATAATAATTTGATAGGTCTTCACAAAACTTTTAAATGAATAATAAAAATCAAAGCAATGCTACGGTCGTAGCCAGCAATGAGTCTAATGAGACTGAAGCCCACCAGATATTTTCAAATAATTGAATTTTGAGGTGAAAATTGAGAATTCATAGCAGTTCCCCTTTTGAAGTTATAGTCTGACCAGACATGTCCAGCCACTTGTTCACCTCCACTTAACTCTAATTCCTGGCTACGGCACTGATCAGTGCTACTGTGGATAAAATTTATTTTATTGCCTGAATACAAGCAGATAAAAAACTCATTAGAGGTTCTCTGATCTCTTCTGCATCTAATCAAATGTTTTATGCAGTATTTTAGAAATGAGAGGAAAAATAAATTGATGACAATTAATTTTCGATACTTTAGGCTAATATAGTGAAAAACTTGATTTACTTTTATGAGATTTTTTGAAAAAATTAAAGTATCACTTATGTTAAGCTAAAAAATAGCTAATCTTCTCTTTTATTTGTATAATATAATCAAGTGATGATAAAATTTACAAGTTTGCAAACTTTTTTTGCATCATATCTTAACGGAAAGTTAACATTGAAATGCGGAAACTTTTAAATCTCATTATCAAAAATATAAAAAGTCACAAAAATTGAATATTTTTAAGAAAAATGTGATCATGTGTTTTTTAATGTTGAGAAAAGTAAAAAATAAAATCCAATACAAAGATTAATCAGAATAAAATTCAGTGTTTATAAGAAAAATTTGAGTTTAATTACTGTATAACCTGAGGAATATTCAATCATTTTGTGAGAGAAATACTTTCAAAGTGTTTGATGGCTCATATACTTTGTAATACTGGAAGCCATATATCGAGATTTTCATTGACTTAATACGCCTTAAGCAGTAAATTCCAGCAAAACATTATCCAAAGTAGGAATAATTTAGCCAAAGGCTTAATAAATTGTAATGAAAGAGAAGAAAGACAATAAATTATCTCAGTTTTTAGAGACTGAATAATAGCTATACTGTAGATGAGGAAAAAACTTCATTAAAGTTCTACTGATTTTAGAAATAAGAAATTTTTTAATAGTTTGAAAGATAAGTCCAACTAAATTTAATCAAAGAATAATAGCTTTAAGAAAATTGACCACACATTTCAAGGATAACAATAGGTTTACCAGTGTTTGACGTTTTCTCATAATAAACACCAAGTGTGCAACTGATTTGCTCTTTTCAAAAAATAACTTCTCATGTGATTAACAGGCAATTTATCTCAGATTTTTTCCCCTTAAAATGAAATTTAATTAGAATTCTCTTAAAAAAAATTTATTTCTCCTGCATTTTTATCATTATAAACAGCGCTAACTCTTGTATAAATTAATAATCTTTTAAATCTAACATTAAAAGGGTTAAAATTCTTATGCAAAACTAGTATTATATTTCTCTGACGTACAGAGTATTCATGTAGAGCCAGAACCTTGAAATCAGTCTTAAAAAGGAGATGAGTTTTGAATTGATTATGAGATTGATTGCGAACTTAATCTCAAGTCAAAGTATTTTCATTCTATGCATGATTTACCGTAATCTCAATGCAGTATTTGATTGAATTTAACTTGAATAAGAAATTCTTTATAAATATTTATTTGAAAACAAACCAGATTTTACTTGAGTATTTAAATGAATAAGAAAGGCATATAAAATACAAAGTAATTGATCACTTGATAAAATCAATTTTATACATATTGAAAATAAATAAAAGTCATATTTATTCATGAATATTACTTATCATAAACAAACAGTCTTTGAGTTAATGCCCAATTGAATAAAAAAATTAAACAAAATCGTCAATCATTTGATATTATTTTCAAATCATTTGATTAAAAATGAACTTTTAATGAGATTTAATAGCTTTGAATGTGTTCCACCTAATTCTCAGTTAAGAGTTATTCAAACTTAAATCAATCCTAAAAGTTAGGATTTTAATGGCTATCAAATAATTTTGAGTTTAACTTTATGACCAAAATCTCTGATGACTTCCTATAACTTATGTGAAAAACTTAGCCCTAAATTAAGTATCCTTCGAATAAATTTTAATAATGTCTGAAGAGTAGCGAATGCTATTAATTCTTTAATTCTCAAAATCTATATATGAATCATTTGTCACAAAAGTAATAAATTCAAACATTTTGAGCTAAATTTGAACCCGAGCTCAAGGAAAATAGTTTTATGTTCATATCATTGAATTTAATTTATTTATTTCAAGGCATCCGATATATTAAAACCAAAATATTTAAGGCGAATAATTATTTAGTGTATCGCTATTTTAGATATTTTTAGATTGTGTGGGAATCGAAGATTGAAAAAATTTATATTAAAGTTTCGCGTTTTTCATTAACATTTCTAATATTCACTGAGATTTTATCAAATAATTTTTGAGGTGAAGGAGAAATCTTATGGAAGTTAAAAATTTCTGCTTCAGATTTTTCATTAGTTTTCGATTATTTATGTGACAGGAATTGACAAAATATAATCTCTTCCTTACACGGAATAAATTAAATAAAGATAACTATTAAGAAGCTATTAAGATAAATTTGACTCAAATAATTAGAATCAATTTTGAAAATTAGAAATTTAGATCAATGCCGAATCAAATAAATTTCAAATACGAAAACCATAAAATCATTTTACATTTGAATTCCACTCAATCATTGATTTTCTTTAAGTTTATGATAAATGAAGAGTATTTAGTAGTGGTGGTTATTTTTGAGAAATTAGATTCTCGAGTTTCGAAAATTTTTTGCTTCGAGACTCGAGTCTCCACTATTTCTTGATTTTTCAAAAGCATTAAAAACTTAATATATTTTTTAAAGCATTTAATTGTCGAGTTCTAAATGTTTCGTCACATTTATATCTGAAACATTAATTAGTTTTTGCAATTTATATTGAAAAATACGAGCTTATTGGCTAAATTTAGTTTCTAATGTTCAAATAATTTCAATTTTAATTAATTTTTATTAATGCTTCAAAGATTAGATTAGAAGTAAAATTATTTTTCTGAAACGAGTATCAAATACAGACATTAAAATTAAATTCAAGACTCGACAAGAAATATTTTGATCGAGACTCGAGACCCAATATCCACCACTAGTTTTTAGATAATTTTGCTTTAGGAAGGAAATTATTTCCATTAGTTTTCTGAATAAATTGAAATAATAAAATAGTATCTGTTTATCACATTAGCAAAGCATAGTGTTCATTGGGTTCGATACTCATTAAGTTATTTTTTATTTCTCTATCTCTATGTAAAAAAAAGTAATTATAAAAATCAAATTTTTCAGTTTTTGGTTGAAATTATAGAACATTTTCTCTCAAACTATTTGGATAATAACTTGCTTGAAATAATTTTTTATTAGCCGATACATTAAAGCATTTCAATCTATATATTATTTTTAAAAATAGTTTTATAAGACTGAAAGCGGATTCTTTAGCGCGTATTTAACAAAACTTAAATATGAACGTGTGATTCACAACAATACCTGTAGAAAGAGCACAAAAAGGCACGCGTCCTATCGAAAAACGATTTGCATTTCTCAATACAATATAAGTAAATACATTTTCTGCATTCATAAACTGGTCGATTGAAACCTTGTCTATCATTTGGCAATTTTGTGATGGGGTTATAGTTATCATTAGAGGTCAAATACTATTTCTCCCTAAAGTAATGCGTTCGCTGAGTCATCTTTGATAACAAAATTTGTTCCCTGAATATCTAATTCAATCTCATCCTAATCATCATCACTGACGAAGAACAACAACTATTTAGACTCTTCTCTGATCTTCTTTTCTTATGCCTCTCTTTTGTTTGACTCTATCAATCTATCCTAACGTCATGTGTCACTCAATTGTTATTAAATAACTGCCATTTGGGTGATGTATCACCGAAAGCAAAAAAAGGTTACAACAAATTTTTTTTCTAACTTCAATATATTTATGATAAACTTAACGGAATGATGACAATGATTGCTGAGAATATTTTCTGATCGGATCAATGTTCTGATGGTCGCTGGCCTTCAAAATTATTATATAATGATCAGTATATGAGGGAAAAAATTATTTTCCGTAATAATATTTAATAATTTATTTTTACCCATTTTTTAAAAGTATGCTTTAGGAGGAAAAATTCACTTTAAAACTATTTATGTAAGCGTACTGTGAGAACGACTGAATTTTTATTTATTTATTTACATTAATTTCAAAACTACTACACATTACACATAAATAAATGAAATTTTGAGTTTTAGTTAGAATTTATTTAAGAATTCAAATGATAATAATTGATCACTTGAAGGACTACCTGATCAGCCACTTCAACAAACTTTTTCCTTAACTCGAACCTGATTTTTAAGATCAAGATCTTCAGTAAAAACAAGTAACCATTCAGGTGTCAGAATAAAAGTTGAATTAAATTTTATAAATACTAGTACAATAACGATAGAATTGCCTAAAACTCAACAAGTTTTTGGTCACATATTTTTTTCTTAATTTATTCAACCGAACGGTTCAAAAATATTCATATATTTAGTTATTTAATAAAACATTTGAAAAACTCATATTTAAAAATTTCAATCTGTTTTCAGACTCAATATATTTATAAAGATATTATTTTATTGAATCAAAATATTTTTCTAATTAAATTTTGAACAAATTTCTATAGTATCTCTAATGAATGGAGAATTTTAAGCGTTGATCTTATCTTGAGATCACTTTCCATAACTTATTATGAAAAGATCAAAACTGTAACGTTTAAACAATAAAAATTAAATAACAATGAATTTTAATGACAAATGAGAATAAAATTAATGAATTCTCTTATCAGATATGAATATAACATTTCTATTGCTTATAAACAGGGATAAGGTTTTAATCATTAATTTTCTGTATGTTTTTCATGCATTTATACTTTAAGACATGAATGATTTACTGAAAAGAGATTAAAATCTAAAATATTCTAATGTTTGTGCACAATAAGAATTTTGATGCGAACTAAAAAAATAAGTCGTTTTTACTGCTTATTCATTGATGAGAAAAATATTTGAAAACAAAAGGCAACTTATTCTTCAAGTTATAAATCATTGTTTGCTAATTGATAAGTGAATCATTACATAGCTATCTATCCTATAGTGAAGTGTTGCCTAAATTATGATTAGAGATGGGCACATGATCTCAGTTCTCTATTCTCGTTCGAGTTTCGAAATTCATTTCTAAACTAAGATTTATGAATTTTATCTCTGTATTTACTTTAATTTCACAATTTTATTAACTTCAAAATAAAATTCAATTTGAAATTTTCAAACAAAACTTAGTCAATAAACTCGTGTTTTTGAACGCAAATTACAATCACTTCAATAATTAATATTTTTAAAGTTTGAATGTAACGAACCATTAAGAACTTAACAATTAAAAGATCTAAAATTATATAAATTTTTGAAAATTCGAGAAATTCGAGATATAGTCGAGATCCGACTGAGACAAATAAATTTTCGAGCTCAAGAACCTCTTTACTCGAAAATACCCATCTCTAGTTATAATAAACTTTTAATACAAGTTTAAAAAGAAAATAATATAAAACTCGTTAAGTTTAATAAATTATTTTTCAGTGCATGACTAACAATAATATGCATTTTATAATGTTTTTTAGTTTCGTATTTTTTTGGATAGAAAAACATTTATCTCATGTCATAATAAAATAAACATCGATATTATAGGCTATTTTGACGCATAGCTCATAAAAGCCATTGAGAGTTACAGAATGAAAAAACTAGTTATACAACGATAAGTCGAGAAAATTATTGTTTACAGTCATCATATCAGTGAATAGCGAGAGAAAAATGTAGAGAATATTATAATCACTAGAAAGATAATGACCACTAGAATAAGGTAGTTATTTAACAATTTATGGTTTTTGCTACGATTTCACGCTTTTTATCCACTTAAATACTTGAAAATATGAATTAAAATAAGTGGAAAATCTCAAAGTTTCCTCAATATTCAATAGATTCTCTATTGATATGGAAGATAAGTAACAAAAAAATTTTTTCAAAATTTATTTTTCATTCCGATATTGAATTGATTGATATGAAAAATGTTTTGAAATAAAAAATTCCTGATATCCTAAGTTTTAATTATGGTAAAAAAAATGCATTTTGTTTTGAAAATTATAGTCCAATGTAATTAATATCCAATTAATATGCATTCAATCATCTAGTAATGAAAGATTAAGTATTATTATTAAACTTAATTGAGATTTTTTATATGCAAACATTTTTTCGCTAAAATCCCTGACATGAAAATACTTTTCTTGCTTTCGTTTCAAATAAAATTATGACTGAAATAAAAAACTTATCCTTAGCTTAAATAGAAATACTGTTGTTATAATAATATTTACACGACTCCAACATTCCATTGCAAAAGTCAAATCGTTTTATTATTTAAGTCAATGAAAAAAGTTTCACATGTCATATAAGAATTTATACGCTTGAAAAAATTTCTGCATTCAATTATCTCTCTTTATTGCAGACAACACTCAAACTTATTAATAAATATCATCTCTAGTGTCATAATAAAATACTTTTAAAGAGAGATTATTATTAAAGTATGTGAAAAATTTTTAACAATTCTTTCAAAACATTGAATTATGCGAAGGTTTTTCACTACATCTATAACAAGATAAGCACAAATTTAAATGAGGTTTTGTATCGTTTAGTTTCAACCTTGTATTCAAATCTTTTTTATAAGAATATTTTGATAATTATAGTAATTCTTGTTTAAAGAAATACTAAAAATTTTAGCTCTTTTTATATAACTCAATAAAAAATAGTTTTTTTTATTGATTGAGCAGAAAATTGAGTAAATAAACAGAATGTGTTAATAAGAGAAATGTATGTTTCAGGATAAAAATCATGAGGTATTAGACCTCAGCTGAAAGTGAAAAATTATAATAATTAAGAAATTAAATACAGGTATACATATAGGTATAGCATTTATTCGGCAAAACGTGACTCGTTATCGAATAAAAATAGAAATAATAAAACTATATCTGATATAACAATAATAACATATAATTTGGTTGAACTAAAAATAAGAATGAAAGCAAAATACCATCACAAAAAAGGTATGATATTTGAAGTTTAATATGAAAAAGAAATAGATTTATATCTTTGTAAAAGTAAGATTGAAAAAAGTTTTTGAATTTGAAGTCAACATGATTTTCAAGCTTTAATTTTATGGAAAAAGAGCTTATTTTTCCTCTTTGTGACAGACACTAAAAGCTAACTCGTCTTATTTGGGGATTCCTTTTGATGTTGAATTGCTATTCGCGTAGGTTTTAATTCGATTCACTCATTGCATACCAGACATAAGTTCGCACATCAGTTATATATTTTTCATTTAATGCGATAGGGATTGGTCTCAAGAATAAAAATAAATTCAAAGAATTTCAAAAACAGAATAATTATACTTTAAGTTAATGAATAGTTTCTTAATTTGATGATAAAATTATCACTCGAATCATCGCTTTAAAGAAGAGATATAATTAGGTTTTAAATATTCTTCTTCAAAGTTATCTCAAGTTTCAATAAGAGTTTGAGAATCGGTTTAGACATCAATTAAATATGAAATAATTGTAGAAGTTTTGAAGTCATAAATATTTAGTCGAATTAAATATAAATTATTTATTTATGAATTAAATTAAATATATTCAAGACTTACCACAAAAATCCGGTAAAATACGATTAACACTTATGTGAAGAGTTTGATAGCATTCTTAAAAACTATTGTAGTTTCACATTAAGTTCATTCCACATATTTTTACTGTCTTTTGAAAGTCAAGTCTTAAATTATTTTTCCATTATAGCCAACGCGTCAATGATTTTGTGAGAAAATGGAAAGAATTTAATTTAAAGCATAACTCAATAATTTTTACGACTCATTAATTATTTGATTGAAAAGCGATAATAAAATGAAAAATAAAAAGGTTATAAAACACTTGACTGGACAAAATTGACTGTTTGTCACACAGAAAATAATACAAACTAGTCTTCAAATTATTATAATAAGAAGAGTTTCGGTTTGTTTTCTGTTGTTTAGAACTTTTTCTTTACATCAACACAAGGAAAACTTTTTCTTTAAGAAACAAATTACTAGTACTTCAATCTTGTTATTTGTTGTTATCGTTGAATAACTTGAGCAAAAAGTGTTGTCGAAATACTTTTTAATGGTTTAGAGATAAGAAATGAAAAGTTTAGCAA
Source organism: Camisiidae sp. (assembly GCA_034696325.1). Classification (NCBI taxonomy): domain Eukaryota; kingdom Metazoa; phylum Arthropoda; class Arachnida; order Sarcoptiformes; family Camisiidae; species Camisiidae sp. Next base: position 5,248 of record JAQFZT010000431.1, on the reverse strand, counting down.
CTTTTTGATTGGAAAATAATAATGATTTGATTATTTAAAACGTTAGGAAAATAGCAGTCTATTTATGGTCAATAAGGACTTATCGGAGAGAAATACCGTTCTCTACTTTTTCCTAACATTGCGTTTAATAATAATGGAATAGTTCCCAATCGTGAGAATTGGCACACTTTTAATCCGTTGCCCTTCGCTTCAATAGTAAGCTCAACACGTCTTACGCCCTTTTATTACTATTATTATCAATAAAAATATCCCAAAACTTTTATCGACAATTTTTTTCAACACCTTTTAGAAGAGCAACATTTGAAACAATATTGTGGAAAAAGATTTTTATGTTTCAATACAAGTAGAAAATAATTGACCACAAAATTGCATTCAATAAACACTTGCGTCACAAAAAGTTTTTCTAACTTTTTCTGATTTGAAAACTTTTTTGAAATTTCAAATGTGATTCACGAAAAAAAGTTCACACATATATGAAGTTAAGGTATGAAAACATTGGCACTTATTTGACACACGAGTGAGAAGAAAAAATTTGTTGCATTGCTATTCATTCCTTGACTAATATATTTGTTCTCTGATTCCTCTCTGTTCACTGTTCGCGCACACACTGAGAATTCAAGGCTGAATATGTGAACAGACAATCTCCCGATCTCTTTAGTTAAGGTTAAAGAACAGAGAGGAGTCTTCGACTAGATGTTTGAGAAAACCAGCTCTCGAGAAAAAAGTCTTCACTTCGAACATAGGCCCAGAAAGAGTCGAGTTTATTACTTTTAAACGGGCGCCAAATCTGTTTTTTCTTTTGATTGACTTATACTTAAAGTCTGTAATACTTTAGCCCTATGTTTGCTTCTCTCAAATAACATGATTGAGATGATTGACTCTTTAATAGTTTCAAAATTTCTTCAATTTTTACTAAATTCAATCACTTTTTCTTATTGGATGTAAAAATTAAATATTAAAATATTTTTTAACTTAATTTTATATTTTATTAATGAAAAAATATAAGAACAAAACTATTTGCTGTGGTTTATAATCAGTAGTTATGTAGATATCATTTGAAATTGAATTCTAAATATGTGCTGACTTTTATCAACTGAAAATATTGTTGCTGTGCTATACATGTCTAGATTATATGTTGAGAACTAAATGGGAAGTCTCACAAAAGATCGACACGAAAATAAAAATATATCCGGTGTTCACTTATTTTGCATTCTAAGCCAAAGGAAGTCGAAGGGAAAGAATTGGAGATTATTTCTCATTCAAACTCGTGTAGCTCTGCATAAAAAAGCATACATTTTTATTAATAGGCATTTTTGAATGCTATAAAATATAATGATTTTGGAAAATATGCATAACTCAATCAAACTTAACTTAATTTATTCTAAAACTTTGTTAAGATAGATAAATATTTTTTTTAATTATATGACTTGCATATTACGAGAGAAGAAATTTTTATACTCTTCACTTTCTTATTAACGTTAAGTCGTTTATGCTTAATATCAGGCAATTTGTATAATATATAAGTTTTATAACAGGTTTAATCTTAACTTTTATAACTTATAGACTATGCAATCAATAAATGTATTAACTATTAAAATAATAAAATTATGAATATGACGATCATTAAACTCTTATTTAAAACTTTCTGAGTGGCGGTTCCTTTCATAAGATGGTTTGCTCTCAAGAAACAACAACATCAACAACAAAAAATTTTGTAATTAAATTTCCACAAATTTCCGATTTCCTAACACTTAAGGCTAAAAGAATTTTTTTACCTTCACGAGGCATGCATTGTAAAAATGGGCCCAACAGTGGAATCCCTTCCTATAGCCTCTGATGTACTACTCTTGTAGCCGAACAGCAGCTGAAATAGCGTTTATTTCATGATTACAACTGTTGGGTGAGTTCTTCACAATCTCTGCCTTTTAAAACTGTGATTCATAATCAGCCCTCAGGTTATATCTCTTTTTAAATGTTGAGCCTTTTCTTCAAAGATGGGAAAAGCATGTTAGGAAAAGGTGAGACACTTTAATAACTGCTAGAGGTTTATGTATTACTACTTATAAAAGGCGTAACTTTTCGTGTAAAATAAAAGTGACTATAATTTCTTCTCTATTTTTTCTCAAAATTCAATAAAAGTCAGTACTTTATTGTTATTGTTTAATAAAATAAAAATAAACTATTATTACTTAATAAAGTTTTCTAAAAAAAGCTCTTTATTGTAAAATTGTTTTAAAAAATACATTTATATACGTATGAGTTATAACTTATATGTATTAAAACTTTTTGGAACTTCAGAAAAGTTCAAATCTCTGTTTCAAATGACAATTTCTAAGCATTAATATCTAGTTATGTTATTTATTATCGATAAGTGCTTCTCAAATATTTAACTCAATTCGATGTATGTCTGGATAAAAATAAATCAGATTTAACACTAAATTATATGAAATTTTCCATCTCTCAAGAGAAATAAGTTTTAAACGCGAAATAATGCGAACATATTTCCTGAAGTAATAAATAATCACATAATCTCTTATCCTGATCCTATAGTGAGGATTGACTTCTCCCTCTTCTTATGTTCCACTTATTATTTTGAAAGTATTCAACAAAAATTCAAAAAGAAATTATAAATTCTGAAAATTTTTGCCACATGTGCCGTATAAGGTATGGGCTATTGATTGGAGTAAAGATTATCATTTTTGCCATCAACTAAGTTACTACTTATGCATAACTTTAACAAATTATTTAATTCATTAAGATATTTGGTTTAAAGCACTGTTGCTCAATATTCAATGTGTTGATTAACTCAGTTTTGAAATATTGCATCATTTTAGCAATTTATTGAGCTTTGCAGCTAATACTGACAATTGTTGCTTAATATGTTTCAGAAAACTCAGGAATATATGAATTGAAAATTGTATGATTTGTAGCCAATGCATACATGACTTGAAAAAGATAGATAACCGCTATTATAGTATAAGATTACTGATGATCAATTTCGTAAATGTAAGGTAACATTTGATCTATAGCTTAAAATATGAAACTTTCTTAGAAGTTATGAGCATTTCAATAATAATAGTCTGGAAAAAATTTCAAATTCCATAAATTCCTTCAAATCCTGTACAAAATGATTAAACTTATAAATAAACGGATGTTTTGTTTTGAATTGATTTATTGGAGCCAGAAATGAAAATATATTCGTATATCCCAAAGAAATGTTAATATAGTTGAGCAATTTATTTTTTTTCTCGCAATTATGTATTAAAGTTAAGAATACGCGACAGTTGATCACCGATTCGGGGATCTATTTTGGGGCCCATTTGGCGCCCGACAATTGTCTGCCTCAGGCAAACCCGTATTAGAGGATACCTTTTCTAGTTCTACTTATTCAAGACTATAGTCTTGAAGATGGTTAGGAATCATAATTTTGTGCACTTTTGTATTATTTTGGGTGCTATCGAATACTTCGCTTCTCATACTTTTAGTTATAATGATAGGCATTACAAATGATTAGCAATGATAATAGCAATTTCAATTGTTATAAGGAATGCAAATTACTATTCCTTCAATTCATTTAATTCGTTTGGAACTACTTTTTTATTCAGTCATTTAAGTTTATTATGCTTTTGGTTTAATTAACAATTATATTATAGATATTTTAGAGACAACCCTAATAGTCAGGTCTGGAAAATTAATTTTTTCCTAAACTTAATAGACTTTTCCACGTCATTTTAACATTTTTTATTAGGCAAACAATTTTTCATTTTTAATCTCAAGTCAAAATTCATTATTTACTTAAATAAAAAGTTTATTTTCTTTGATGAGAAATCTATTGATTTCTTCTAAACATCCAAATAATTAAGTGAAACAGAATTCATATAAAATTCAAACATAAATAAGGCTATAATTATTGAGGCGTTAACGCAATTATAAACACAGTATTAATAGAAGTATTTCTTAAAGTAATCTCTAATAATTATTATTAAGGAGTGTATCGTAAGAAATTTGGGGAAAATGTTGATTAGCAGTTAAGTGAACCCAACAATGAGGGCTAATACAGAAGGCATTCCTTGCATTCTTACTATAATTATTATTACTGCCAATCCCTTAAACATACATCCATTTAATACGGATTTCCTTAAATTAAAATTTCTTTTGTTTACTAAATCAATTTAGTTTATCTTTCAATTTATTTAACTGACAAATCATTAGTATTTAGTAAAAATTCTCATAAACTTATTCTAATAAACTATTTTTCATGATTAATGTTTAGCACAAATATTTAGCGTAAAGTTTTTGTTAACGAATTAATCATTTGAAGCTATTATTTTAGTTTTCATCTCAAAATATTATGAGATTATTAGATAAAAATTAATAGTTGTTTTCTTGTGTTGATTTATTAAAAGTGTATTAATTAGCTCATTAGTATCAAAGAATAATGGTTTCAAATTTTTGAAGGTAACAAATCGAGCAAAAATAATAGTAAACAGTTTTCTTCCAAAAAAGACCTGTTAATTTCACAACGTTTTTACAACTGTAAAAGTAATTAATTAATTGGTTTCATAATCACAATCGTTTCAATCTTACATGAATGTGTGGGCCCAAAATCACCGATTATTCAATTAGAGGTTAGGTTTCAGATTTAATACAAAAAATAATGGCAAAAAACTTGTTTCAAATTAGGGTTAAGAGAACTTGCCTAAAATTCTGCCCATTATTTTTAATGTTTACATAAAGTTCATTATTAATTGAGATACAATTTCCCATCAATAGAATTAAGTCCTTTTCAAAACAGATCAGTTTCTATGTATTATTTGTTTAAAGTTTGTTTCAAATTCTATACAAGAAAACAAATATAAATGCATTAAATGTTTAAAGTTATGCTTAATTAAAACATTTAGTTTTTCAGAGAATTTCTTAAATGAATCCAAAATTTTCTATCATTACAGAGTGGTTACAAAGAAAACTATACCTCATTCTATAGTCAACTTTTTCAAACCTTTATTCCAGATATTGAACATTTGAAGCGCTATCTATTTGTTCATAACTTAATGAAAACTCTTTATTCAACTCAAGTATAAAACTAATGAATTGAAATTTGTAAAAAAAATCACTCGATATTAACTTTCAACTAAAGAGAGAGAAAACTGCTTCTGAGTGATAGACTTAAGACTCATTAGTTAGTCATTACTGTGAGATTAGATATTAAGCAAATTATTTTATTTGAAATTTCTTCATTCAACAAATA
>JAQFZT010000430.1:0-25717 GCA_034696325.1 Camisiidae sp. | reverse complement strand
TTTTTACTGTTGTTTTTAAGGAATAAGCGATCCTTTTATAAGCAACTCATGGCTTATTAATGATTTTTCAAAAAATAACATAAAGTTTTTTTACTTGAAAAATATTGAAACTTATTTCTGTAGACAATTTGTCAAACTTGTTATGTGTTATAAGTTATAACTTATAACATGTCTCTTTTGAATGTGCAATAATGTAATGTATTTAACAATAATTGATTCCGTTTCGCAATTTTTCTAGATATTCAAAAGCATAAGAAATACAGATTAGTTTTTTCATGATCTTCAAACTCTGGGAATCAGATGAAGAGACCTAACCTAACATAGCATAACCTCATCACACACTAAATAACTCAAAAGTTTAAATTTAATAAGCATTCATTCAATACATTAACTCTTGGTATGAGAGAAGTAGTGGTCGGTTGAGGGTTCAGAGTCTCGAGTTCGAGTCGAGAAATTCATTTCTATGATTATGATTTTGATTTCAGAAAAATGATTAACTAAAAATCAAATTATTAAACCATAACTAGTCATTAAACTCATGCACTTAATGCTGAAAGGTTTAAATGTAACGAAACATTTAATGCTCTAAAAAATAAAGTTTTCAATATTTTAGAAAATTCGAGAAAACGAGACTCGAAGGGAAAAAATTTCGAGACTCGAGGATCTCATTTCTCGAAAATACCGAAAACTAGAGAGAAGTTGACTTGAAGTGATGTCTTTACGATCATTTTATTGAATTGATAGTGATTTCAATTAAGCAATATTTGACTCAAATCCCACTTTTAGATCCAAATTATAGTAAAAATCATTTTTTCATTCATAAATAAACATGTATTGAATTTATTCTTTTGACAATAAAATTAATTTCAATAAAAATTTGAATTTTTGAGTCCGATTTTCTATTATTTCAAGTCCAGACTCTGTTATGACTTTATCACAACTTTTTTCGACTAATTTATGATTAAAATAATTTGATTAATAGTTTCATATTTTGAAGTATTGACAAAAATAAACAAACCTTTTATTGAATCGATTGCATCGAAATATAACATCAGAAAAGGGGGAAAACATTCCCCAAAAGATTGCATATCATATCAAAAAGTGGCGATTATAGTTCCGTATCGTAACCGATCATCACATCTTGAACTATTTGTCCAACACATTCATCCATTTCTTAGTCAGCAATTAATAGATTACACTCTGCTTATAGTCGAACAGAACGATAGCAAACCTTTCAATCGCGGAAAGCTTTTTAATATAGGTTTTGTTGAGGCCAATAAATTGGATCAATTCTGCTGTTTTATCTTTCATGACATAGACTTATTGCCATTAAATCAAAAACAATTGTATTATTGTTCAAAATATCCGAGGCATATGTGTTCAGCTTTAGATAAGTTTCGTTATGTTTTATTATATCCGGAACTGTTTGGAGGAGTGGTTGCAATCACTAAAAATCAATATCAATCCGTTAACGGATATTCGAATCAATTTGAGGGCTGGGGTGGAGAAGACGACCAATTCTTTGCAAGACTTAAATACAAGAATTTGATGATAACTCGTTGGTCTTCACACATATCGCGCTGTATTATGTTATTTCACAAAACAGAAAAACCAAATCCAAACAGAATGACTTTACTCATGGAAGGAAATACTCGTTTCGATAGCGATGGACTCATCGATTTAGATGGAAGTTATCAAGTCATTACCATTGATTCTCAACCACTTTATACTCTTATTAAAGTCAAGTTATGATCTGAAAGTTATGAACATCAGTTCAAACTCCAAGTTATTTGTTTTTGTTTAAACTATTAGTTTTTAATAAATAATAAAATTTTTATATTATTTCACACAATCAATCGCTTAATTTGTTTTGCAAATAATTAAAAGTTAACAATTTTATGGCAATTATTGTAACAAATTATTGTAATGAGGCTTTTAATAATTCAGGTAAAGTTAGTTTAACGTAACCGTTCTGTAGCGGGTCTTTCTTCTCAAACAAATTGAATGCCATTACAAGATGTAAGACTGAAGACACAAAGTCTCCAAAACGTAATGTTCCGTCTTTTCTCATATATCGCAGAACCAGAGATGAAAGTATTTCTGTGTTCAATTGGAAACCTATACAAAAGAAAACTTAAGTGAACTCAAGTTTGAAAAAAATTGTTCCAATTCTGTTAAATTACAAACCGATGTCATGAAGGGCTTCAAATAGTTTTTCAGCGCGTAATATTCCAGTTGTTCCTTTAGTGTGATTTTTGAATGTGTTCTGCCAATTGCGTAAACTGCACATCACATTCTTATAGTCGGAGTATCGAAGACGACCGCTTCCATTTGTCTTTGAGGTAAAAAGTCAAATATAGATTCTAATATTAAGTTTTAAACTTTCTTCTATACCTCTAGTGTGGTCACTATTTGACGACAAACTTCTAAAGTGGCACATGATTTCACGTAATCGTTTGGCAGACACGCCTCAAGAAGTTCTTGTAACTCAAACGCATTAATAGTTTTGTGCTATTTTATAAAGAAAATTTAACTAAATATCAATAAGTTAACAAATATAACTGACCTCATCTGCCAACTGCATGAATAAAGCTTCGTATTGAGCAAATTTTTGGTCAAAAGAAAGCGGAGCTTTTGTTATGGCGGGCTTTACAATGGCTGGAATGCAATCAATCAATTTCAATTTGAATGGTTTGACTGAATAAACACGAAGAGAGAACTGTCCTTCTTGTCCTGTTATGAAATTATGAATAGTAACTATGGATAGGAAGAAAAGAAAGGTTTTTCATACCGGTTTCATAAGTTGTCGGCAAAATAACATAAGTTCCCATTTCTAGAAGGCTTCTCATAACAACGTATTTACTGTTAGTATAGGGAGAACTTAATAATGATTTATTCTTTTTGAGGAAGGATTTATCCAATCTATTCTCATTAGTATTCGGTGTCGATAACTTTGTGGGTCTGTTATAAATAGTATATCCGACAACTTTGGTCTCTAATAATGAATGTTGATGTAAACAAATGATAGTTTCTTCACTTTCTGATATAAGAATTTGTATCTGAGGATTAATATGAAATGTGTCAGCATTATTACGACACCCGCCAGAGTTAACCCCTTTCTTCCACGAGCCTCTCAGAAACCTCATATGCCACGGAACACGTCCGCGAAGGCTCGGCTCATCTTTACTTGTTTCCGAATCTAAATGTATTACTTCAAGAACAGTGAAAGTTTTAACGAATTCGCTATAAGTCATCCAAAACTCTCCTTCAATGGAATATTTCAAATTAAGTCTATTCTTGACTTCATCAGAAACCCGATCCCATTCGATGGAGTCTTTCTTCCACGAGCCCAAGAAATCATTGGAGAGACCCAATGGGTTGCGAAGTCTCACTAATTGCACAGCATCTCCACTAATGGTTTCAACTTTTTCTACAGACATGACACGATAATTAGTGGCTATCGATATCCCATTTGCTAAACGTTCGCTATTAAGACTATGAGTATTGGCTTCATTGGTGTTTTCATTTTGAACCACAGATGTGACAATTGAAGTCATGCCCAACAGTTTGTTTAGAATATCACAAAGCCTCGTCTGATCTTTAATACTAATCGATTCTGTGACACCACCGGTTAAATCAGCCAAACCTTAATAATCAGATCAAATGATTTAAAAGTCAACACAATTTAAGTTTATGTTACCGTCTAATGAATTTCCATATTTAAGCGCTTCATAAGAACCGTGTAGTTTGCAATACGCCTGAAATAAGAAACTTTTGTTTAATTTTGATTTTCGCTCAAAAGATAGGCTTAACTCGAACTGTGTCCGTATAATAAAATAAGAGAAGTTATTGAGTGAGAATCCAAACCATAACCCAAAACCTTATCAATAATTAAGTTTATTATAATTATAGAACGGAATTTGAAAACAAGTTTGTTGACAGTAAGTATTATTCATGATTTTGTAACCTTCTCTAAGAGTGATGTCCAAAATTGATTCCCATGTACTGATTGAATGAAAACTAGTTTATTATTAACTGTCGGCAATCTATCATCAATAAGAACTTCTTTCCACTCTCCGTTCCACCTATTTTTCCAACAAAAATTAATTCATGTATTCATTAATTCTCATGATTAAGACTCTATAGTGAAGTTGAATACTTGCCATATTCGAAATCGAAACATTCCAACATATTCATCATCATTAAAACTTTGATCCGCGGGAACCACTCGATAGAACAATCCTTTTGTTATTCTTAAACATCCAATGATTGAAGCAAACCATTGATCTCCTTTTAGTGATAACAAGAAATGAAATGATTAAATTTTTTGATTGAAGTTAAAATATAAACTTTGGAAGCTTTGGAAGCACTAACCGAGCTTTCCAGGAGTCAAATTGAAAAAATTGGTGGTAGTATCAGATATAAAAATGGGATGAGAACATATTTCTTTTGGTCTTTTCCATACAAACTGAAATGGAGGTGTTTCGTGATAGAAGACTGATGATTGAATGCAAGGAAACTCATTGTCTTCATATAATTCTCCTTTTTTGAGTAAACTTTTCTTCAACTTTTCAAACTCGGACATTATCAGGCGCACAATCACTCAGTGTCTGTGATTAAGTTAAAAATAAAGAAAAGTTTATGCTAAGAAACAAGTGTTAATTTACTGAATGGAAGAAATTTTGAAAGTTGACTTAACTGTATTATATAACACTGTACTCACATTTGAAGAATTATCAGATACATAGATGTTGATAGCAATGATGATTGAGTTCACACATTTTTTGGCTTAAAATACACAGTAGTTATTGTGCATTTAATTGGTATTCAACTCGATGTCAAAGACGAAACCTGGAATGTAAGCTGACCTCAAATGATCAGCTAAAGGAATATGTAATGTGCAAAATGGCTCTGAGACTAATGCAATGCATAACATTATATCGAACACAATCTCCGAAATAGCCAAACAAAATAAGCTGTTTTCCCTCAGGCGGAACAGGGGTTACACCTGTTTATAAATCTGGCACTCATTCAATGGGTGGTTAAACTGCTTAATGTAATTGACCTCTTCTTAATCTATACTCTGCTTCAGTCCAATAGTGTACTTACGTTACGAGTTAGAGCTTTGAAGTCAATGTTTCACTTCAAAGTTTTTGTTGCACTTTTCCGTATATAAGTTTTGGTTGATTTCTATCAATATATTATTATAACTGTAATCACATGTATTGTGTACTACTGTATACTATATATTCAATAAATAATTACCGGTTTGTTTGCAATTTATCTGAATTTATTTCAATTTCAAATAACAATTTAAAGAAAACAAAATCCCTTCAAGTGATGGAGTTTTTTTCAAAAATACATGCAATAGAAAACAATCGATTTTATATGATTTAAGTGAAAACAAAATGTTAAAATAAATTTAAACAAGTCTTTATGATATATGGTTTAAATTCCTTATGAAATTAAATCTTCGTCTTTTTAGGCATAGAATGATTTCATTCCGACTTTTCATGCTTTACTTCAGTTTTGACTTCAGTCTTGATCTGTTTCGAAAATTTAGATTCCGAATCATTAGATCCCTTATACCCTCGTTTACGACCTCCTAATCATTTGTTAAGAGATAATATTTGTTAATATAAACTGAAAGCATTATAAATAGTGATTTGATTCATACTTTGCCACATATTGCTTCCCTTTTTGCCTTTTCCTTGAAATCCTCGACTTTTCTTCTGATTTTTCTTATCGATACCCGAACTTCTATTACGTTCATAATTATTCCAGAATTCTTTCTCTTCATCACCAGTCAGTACTTCTGCGATCACATCTTTACCATCGATTTCAACTTTAATGACTTCATCGTCGCTCATAATCTTAGCTTTTTCTAAAGCAGACTTCGCGCCATCCTTTTCAGCAAATCGAACAAAACTCTAGAGGTAAACAAAAATAAAATGAAACACAGAATGAATAAAAAACTGAAGATCACAAAAATAAAATGAAATTGACCTCTAGATTGTCATTAACGTTTTCAACGTAAGCAACTTTTCCGTGTTGTACAAATGCTTTTTTAATGGCTAAAAAATTAGTGTCTTTAGCAATTCCTTTGAGCTTAAGCACTGCGCCCTCGCATCTCATAGGATTGTAAGCTCTCTCTGCATTCGATTCATTTGAAGTTTTCTTTTCATCGACAGATTCGTCATCATTTTTAGATTCCGTTTTAACGGCAGAACTATTATTAGTAGAAACTTTTTTGCTTTTTCTAGAGCTCAGATAATCCTTTTTCCGTAAAAAATAATTAACTCTGTTTTGAAAAGAAATGAAAAGTTTAATTTTTCCAAATCATTTACTTATATTTATAATGATTAAGTGATGTTTTATGAAAACTATTAATGATCTAAATTAAGTTCAATACTTGTTTTCACGCAATAAGTTATTGTCCAAGTATTTGACTTCATCGGCATTAATCAATTTTTCTGCCTCTTCTTTAGTTGAGAAGAGAATGAAAGCACAGCCCTGTTATCAAAACAATAAGACATTACTATTAGAACTCAATCAATGCAAACATACTTTGAAGTCTCGAGTTTTGAAATTTCTTCTCATTTCAATGTTCTCAATAGTACCAAATGGTTTACAACAGTTCATCACATCATCCAATTTGGTGTCTAATGGAAAGCCTTTCACATGAACTGTTCTCTCATTGAGTGCAGTCTTGTATTCTTCAGTGAATTCAGGCAAAGGTCTCTCCACTCGTCTCCTGATTTTCTCTTCACATTCACTTATTTCGAGCAAATCTGAGGTCGACTTTCGTAATGCAGTCAACACTACATTCTTGTCTTCACTCAAAGATTTCAACCGATTAAAAGTGAGTAACGTCTCGATTGGAACCCCTTTTAGTTAATCATTAATAAAGAAATTTTTAAAATATATTTAAAACTAATCTCTATTTATTAAACAAATGCCTCAATCCTTACATCCATTATCTTTAGTCAACATATCTTTCATGAATTTATCTCTATTGAGATTAATGTCTCCGAAATAATACTAAAACATTAATAATTTATATTATTATTAATTAATAAAAGAGTCGTTTTTTAAAACTAATTTTACAAAATTTATTGATAAAAACCTCAATTTGTTGTATTATTTTTGTCTCCAAATCATTTGCAACCAATTTGTTGTCTTCATTTGAAACCATTTTTGATAAATTCAATTTTTATCAAAAAATTTAATATATAATATATTTTACTTGAAAGTAATTTTTAAATTATGTTTAAATTATGTTTAAATAGCAAAACGTCTTGAATATGAATGAAATGCGGCTCTCATTATAAGCACATGTTTTGCTGCATTCAATATTTGTTGGGTTTCTATTGGTCTTTAATAACATTGTTATCATTGGTTTGAAGTAAAGCGCTTTTGATTTGTTTGAAACATCTGTGTCTCAAACAATTCACTCTATACTTGAGATAAAGACAATAACTTCTTCGATAAGAAAATCAGAGCTAGAAATTGGATTAAACTTGAAAATATTTGAACTTAAATTTTTTCTTTATTAATAAAATATTTGCATTTTTTATATTGAATCGTAAAGTTAAACGAATATTGATTTTAAGATACTATGATTTTTTTTAATAAGCTATTAAATACATTTTAATTGATTAGTTTATTAGAACTAATGTTTATTTAAATGACTAATGCTTTTTTAGATTTAACAATTATTGGGCAGTATTTTCAATATGTTTCTAATGAAATACGAGAATTAGTGTTAACAAATGATAAGTACAAAGTTTGTACTGTAAAAACAGATTAATCAAGTCATATAAAAGATTAATAAGTTATAAGTTAAACAATATCATCAGTCAATTGAGTCAAGTCTCAAGCTCTTTAATCCTAATTTTAATCCATTTTTTGACGTCTGCGTATTTTTTCTTAATTCTGTTGACTTCACGAATCTCTTCTTCTTCGAACTTCTTGAGAAACATTCGCAATTCTGCGTTTCGTAGCCGTAAATATTGGGCCACCTTTTGATTAAAGTTTTAAATTAATAGTAATATCTAATCATAATTAACTAAAACTTACTTCACTTGATATTTCATTTTTATTCTTATTAAAAATGAATACTTTGGCCGCTGTTTCGTTTGGTCCCAACATTACTCTAACAATTAATGGAAACTCATTGTCTTGAATTCTTTTACATTCTATTGAAACAAAATTACAATCAGTTCAATAATTTCATTGTTTAAACATTAAAGTCATGAATAATGTTAACCTCCGTTGTCTCTCAATATAAATAGTGCAAAATCTTCGGGTTTATTCGTGACCTTAAACTTTTCTAGTAATAAATTGATGACTTCGGGAGCGTTTACAAGACTAGAAATCCATACACTTGTGATACTTCCATGCGCTGGAGTGAAAATGCTTGTCTGTCAACATTTAATTAATCATTTAATGAACAAATAAATATACTTTAAATATTAGAGATCAATAAAGTTGATTAATAACGTATTTATATAAAGGATGAATTCAATACAAACCTCTCTATTATAAAAATGTCCGTTAATAGAACACCTTCTCTTCAATTTAACGCGAGAACGTCTTAAATTGGATGTTCTGCGAAGAACTACTTCTCCATTCGGGTTCACTTGATTTTGGTCTCCGTTATTGTTTGCTTTCGAATCTACGATCTGTTGGACATATTCATCGTCAAAGCTTTTACTCGAGGCCTTCAATTCTTCTCTTAAATTAAGTCCACTTTTTTTTGAGCCACGAATAGGTAATGTTTGATAATCTCTAGCAAACTCTTCGGGACTCAAGGACTCATCACTAGAAGGAGTCGATGGTTTGGACAATTCAAAACTTGAATTTGATATTGAGTTAATGCCATCATTTGAATTTTTTCTTAATGAACCTCTTTTGGTGTGATAAAAGCTGGTTCGCCTTCTAACGAAGACCCTGTCGTCATTGTCTTCTTTCAATTGGATCACATTAGAGACGTCCCAATATATTCTTATAGATCCCTCTAAAATGAATTTTCCATTTCTTTCTCTATAATGAATAGCATTACTCTTTCCCTCATAGTATTGATTATATTCTTTCAGTTTTGTTTCAAGCATTTTGTCTAAGAGTTGATCGCAATTTAATTTAGTTTTATTGCCAAAACTGGAATGTGACTCAACACGAGATCCGTGACCTAAACATGAATTGAATGACGTATTGATAGACATATCAAATATAAATTGATGACTAACCGTAAAGTTGAGGTCCAAAGAGTGCGCCATAACATGGAATATAACAATAAGGGATTCCTTTGTGCTGTTAAGCAATTAAAATGATTAAAAAGAAAATGAAGTTAAGATTAAGCGATAATTTGATAGTTAAGTGTTGGCACCTCTGCGTGTTGGCCCGGATTCAATCTTTTGCCGCATTCTTGACAAGAGAGACACTGCGGATGCCAGTCAAACCCTAACGAGGATTTCCTCTCAGCTGATCATCAAATTAATATCACTATTAGTTACTATTTTATATCATCTTATAATACATACCAAAATATACAGGTTTACAACATTTGCGGCATTTCCACATTTCAATACTTTTTTCTTTATCAATACTTTTTCCCAATGATTTATCTCTTCTAATAGTCTTTAATAAAAGTGAAACAAATAGTGATCCAAAAAATTTTATCGTCAATGAAATTCCAATAAAACTAATGATTGGAAGTATTAATAGTGTTTTTAATCGCATCCTATCATCGATTCATTTATTATTTTCAGGTATTTTTCGTCTTATATTCGTTTCCACACAAACACATTGTCTTTCAATAATAATGTAAATAATATTTGATTTCAATTCAATCGCTTATGTAAAGTATCATTAATTTAATTTCAATGAATATTTTTAAAATTCAAGTCAAACATTCATTCAGTGACACAATTTTGAGCACCAAATAAAGCATGTTTTGCTTCTATTTATTTAAACTTAAAACTATTGTTTATTTTTACAAAACTTGTAAAACAAATAAAAGAAAAAATCAATCTAAACGTCAAGATTTGGTTCAATACTAATAAAAGGTTCACATTATTTAATACTCTATTATTTATGAGAAAACTTTACACTAATTCATGTGAAAATTCATTTATATTCAATTGATTAATAAATTGTAATTTTTTAGAATTAAGGGTAAATTTAAGAAATGATTGGCCTTTAAGTTGAAAACAATAACAGGTTTTTGTGATTTAAATAATTGTCAATTCGTTCCGTTAGAGTGTATTAGTTTTGGCTAAACTTTCAAATTGTAAATAAATATGAATTTTAAGCACATTTTAGTTGTGTTTTCAAGTTTATGATCACTTTTGTTAAATCTATTGATATATCTATTGAAAAATCTATTGAAATATTTATAGAAATCAATAATAAGTTAATAGAGAGTGATAAGAATGCAATTAACAAAAGTTAACTTTTGGAACAAATGGATGAGAAACGGGAGAAGACCTGCCAGACCTCCCTATCGGTTCACTGAAGTGAAGCCCATGAAACTCAAGAATGAAGTGACCACTGCTTCCAAAATGTCTTCAAGTTTGTTATGCTCTCCATTCTATTCAATGTGTTTATAGTATTGTATGATTTGTATGAAATATACTTTACATGAATTACACAGATTTGGTTCAAACTCTCTATACTTAGCCTTCAAAACCGTTCGCAACGAATATTAAATCATTTTTTCGGAAACAAGTAATTCCAGAGATATAGACAAATGAATACTTGAAAATGTTATAGTAATTTCTTTTATAAGTTAATGAGACCACAAAACACATTATTGTAAATAAGGCTCACATTTAAGTTGAGTTAATGTTGGGATAAATATATACCTAAATAAGTATTGTTACTGATTCTCATTCAAAGCAAATTACTCTATGTCTTCATATATGTCTTCACTACTTTCCACAAAAATGCTTTAATATTTGGCTCTAAACCACCAAAAATAGACATGTGGTGTACACCCAATTTCAACCAAATCTAAGATGTGCTGTAAAGTAGAGTTCATATGATTTGATCAATTTTAGTTATAACTCATTAATATTTAATTCAATAATAAAGATGTTGTTTGTATTCCGCAAATGATGGATATGATGGCGTGTTTCAAATCCAATGATTTCGATCAAAGTAAATGTCAAAATCAAATCAATTTGTTTCAAGATTGCTATAATAAGTATATGGTATCAAATTTATTTAATTATTAATATATTATTTTTTATTAAATTTATTCTTTATTTTATTCGTATTGAGTTCTGATCTATGGATCAGTTTTCAGTAGAAGATGAGTCGAGACTCAAAACGATTACTGTCAACAAAATCTATTAATAAGTTTTATATTAAGTTTCAAATTTTCAAGTATAAGAACATATTGTTATCTATTAAATAATGTTATAAACAAAATATACATCACAATAAGTATTTATAAGTTTTCCTTAATTTGTTTTTCAAAAACCTAATAATGGGGTCCAGAATATGAAATAATTTAAAATAAGTTACAGAAATCCGAAGAATTACTGTAACGATTAAGGAATATATCTAACCATTCATTGAAGAATTGAAAAAATTATTCTTGAATTTTCAGTAATGATCGAGACTCAAGATTCTTAACTTCCGAGAAAATGATCTCTAATTTTTAAATCAATTAATTATAATTTTGATTATAATCGAAACAAGTGTGAAATGAGTGCAAACATGTTTAATGATGTTTTTGCTCAAAACACTCCCTTTCAATAACATAACATAACTTCATTCCTGATATGATTTGATTTTTACATAATATATATTATATATTAATGATTGCATTGAACTTAAAACTTGATTATAAAGTAAATACTTATATTTGAATTGATTTACTTGAAAACAGGAGTCAAACAAAGAGAAGCATTCACGTAAAGATCATAGCATTCCAACTCCAGGACAAACCAGATTAAGTAAAGATCAATTGAATGTACTGTTAAGCAGATATCCTCAACCGAAATAAATAACTCAAATTCAGTAAACAATAATAATATTGATTTTATTATAGAATAAATTTGAATTGTTTTTTAAAGGATAGCAATTTTTTGAAACAAATGTAGAGTTCGCTAAACAATAACATAATTATCGTTCTGTACTGTTCTGTAAATCATTTTTAAAAATTGAATAATTTTAGTCTATTTTGAAGAAGAAATCAATAATGAATAGACTAATAATAAATTAAATAAAGAGTTGTTCAACAACTAAACATAAAATGGAATCCGTTGATCATCGAGCGTGTGATTTGCAGAAAGGACGGCCTCCTTTAGCATAAAAGCTCTGTCCCTCCAGATTCTTGTGGCAAACCGTGCATTTGAAGCAATTCGAGTGATAGTTTTGATTGAGTGCTTCGACCCATCGGTCGCCGGCTTCGATCGCAAAACCACATCCGACACATTTGGTAGTGAAGAGTTCGTTCCAGTCTTTCTCACAATAAGGGAGACTGTCTTCTAAGTAAAACGAACTGTTGCCAAATGGTTTCCTACAATAAGAACAGCTGAAGCATTCGGGATGCCATTGACGTTCCAATGCATTTAAACAATCCTAACATAAATTCATATTTAGTAAAAGATGTATTTAAATAAATTCAAATCATATGAGAAGTTACTGAAATCCATACCCCTCTGATTCTATTGGAACATTTGGCACAAATGGGCGCCAGATATGCCTCATAACAATTTTCGCAATAAAGCTTTCCCTGTTCTTCAACAAATCCGACCTCTTCTAAGGATCGTTTACAGTGAGCGTTAGCACAAATAAAGTGATTGGGACACCAAGTCTTGCTCAACGCAACAATGAATGGACCACTTATGCATAAATTATATTTTAGATTTGTTTAATTACCGATTTAGAGTAGAATTACCGAATGGGTGATCCACATGTGCCACATATAGGAATACCACTTCCACTAATTTGAGATTTTAAAAGACCTCTCCCTCGACGCGGTGCCGGCCGTGAGCCAGGAATAGAACACTGTCCGGGGCCGGGAATCATTCCAGAGGAGAGTGATGGACCTGTTGTCCAGTTCGGAGCATTAATTTGAGGTTTTGGGGCTGTGACCGGAGGGACTTTAATTTGCTGAGTCGAGTGCTGAGTAAAGCTAGTGGCATAAGTGGCTGTATTGGGATAGTGTGGAGGATTTTGGGATAAAATTGAAGCGTTTTGAAATGATGCCAAAGTAGGCGAAGGTTGACAGAGTGGGAAAGAGGAATAAAGAGATCTCGGCCTTTCTTTACGTCGAGACTCATTCACATGAGTGCCTGTATTGGGAGTACGATTACAAATAGTTGATGGACAAGGAAAATATGGTATTCTCTCACATGCGTAACTATCACCTGATGGGCCGGAAGATGGCGGCCAAGAAAATTTAGGACGACCTGACACTTAGTCAATACGAAGTATGGAAAGGAAAAGTAGCGATTCGAGAATCATAGAGAAAAAGACTCAAGCGATCTGTTTATACCTGTGAACGGACGATAACCATCAGATTGTGAGTGAATCGTGGAGTTGCCATAAATTGCAGAACTATTTGGAGAACTCGGTTTGTACTAAATGAAAAAAGTCGTTTCATTAGTCACATGATAAATACGATTACTTTATTCTTAAACTAAATTAAGTTCTTTAATTGGAAAATTTTATGAGCCTTCAGTACCGCTGGCTTTGGAGCGACGGGCGGGGGAACTGAAGAATATTTTTTAGGTGTCGAATATTGAGAACTTGACGGAGAGTTGACGTGATGTACTCCTTGAGTACTCTGAGACATTTGAGAAAAGGAAATCAAAAGAAGAAAATCAAAAGAAGAAAAATAAAAACACAGAAAAAAGCAGATGATAAACGAAAAAGCATATGTCGTTAAGAGCTTTTAATAAGAGTAATCGCTTGCGAAACACATTTCTAAGTTATATAAAAGGAATTTATTACTGTTACGAATAACTTTAAGGCTTAGTCATCTTCTAATCATTGCTTTTATCACAATTTAATGTTTGAAAAATGTTTATGACTAATAAGTTTGATTTCTTACATGATATGGCAGCGGACCAACTATTGTAGGTGAAGATAGACCAGAAGATTGAGGCGGTCCTGATGAAGGAGCTGGTAATATGATAGTGGGTGGGTTGGGGGCAATACCAGTGTTGACTCTATTAAATAAATGATTAGAATTTGATGTGAAGATTTTGTAAATGTTAAACTTACTGACTCAAAGGCACGGGTAAAATACTGCCACTCGGACTGATAAGACTCGCCACTTGTTTTGCGTGTATATCGCAGTATAGCTTTTCATTAATATTAAAATATCCCACATTTTTCAATGAAGTTCCACAAGTTGTGCATCGAAAGCATTCTGCGTGCAATGATTTATCTTTAACCCGAACAAATACACCTCTAAACAGAAATTAACTTCAAGTAAAAATTCTATTAAAGTTAAATTGAAAACTTATTTTTTCTCAATTTACAATTTTTACAATTTCAAGTCACATAAATGATTCTTTTAGACTCTGTGAAGTTTCTTACACTTTTTTATGAGCTAAGAATCACATTAATTTTGTTGAGTTCAACAATGCTATAAATGTTTGTGTTGAAGAAGATTTGACGATAGCTTTAACTCATTCACAGATCAATTTCTTAAACTTTGAAATAAATGACAAAAACTTATTTATATCTATACTTTACTTACACTATTAATCTTTCACATTCAGCACATATATTTTGGTTTGTTTTTTCTTGTCTCTCTGACGGTGACTTATCTACTGGTGCTTCAACATGTCGTGTAGCAGAGACATCAATATTTCTGGCAGAAACATCAGGAGACACTGATACTGATCCTCCTATTTATTGTTTTCAAATATAGCACATTATAAAATCACATTTTAGTACTAATAAATAGAATCAAAATATCAATTCAATTAAAGTTAATTCAATTGTTAGTAATTATAGATTAAACACAGGTCTTAATTATTAACACTACGTATTGAAAGTACACTCAAGTCGGACTAAAATTCTATTTTCAGGCACGAAATCGGGTTTTTTCATCATAATATAAATATTGACATTGCATTCGACAACAATGAAGAAATTTTTCTTTTAAAACACAAATAAACTATTCGTAAGCGACTCACCAGAAATCCCCGGAGATCCAGAGTATGCTTTAGAGTATTTCAAATAGAAATTCATAAATAAATTAGTTTTCATTAGAAAAAATCTCAAAGATTTCATAATTCACTTTAAGACTGTAGAAATATTTCAACAGATTTGTTGAATTGAATTACAAATCTGTAAAGTGAACATAGTTTGCAAAGTAGATCGAAGTTTATTATAGAAGAAAAAGAAAATTACACTCAAAAAATGAAATATAATGCAAAAGTATGATTATATTGATAGGAAGAGAGAGGAAAATCCAATAATAAATTTGCTATAAATAGATTTTCGAAACTTTCAGGTACTGATAAATCAAACGAGAATCAAAGAATAGGGAATATTTCACGAGTCAGTAATAAATATTTCCTAAAATGTTTAAAAATTATCTGACAAACAAGTGATACTTGAGGAAACCTGAAGATCATAAATTTGATGCCTGCTTTTTAGTCAGTTATTTTTAAGTTGAAATTTTCTGATATGTACAGAGAAAAATATATTTCTAATTGCATTCTAATCATTATAAATAGATAAGACATTTTGTGGCTCATGTATGACTGAGATGTTGTATAATAACTTAGAGTCTGTCTGGATCCTTACCTTTAGCCCTTTGCAACTCTTCGTCGTGAACCATTTGATAAACAGCTGATTCTTTATTAATAGGAGCGTCCGGTTTCATGAAATTTATTCTGTATGATGTTATGCAAAATTAAAGTATTTGAATGTTTGAATAATTTAAATCAACAAAATTAACAGAACCAACCCTTTGGCACCTGAAGTGAGTACTTCTGTATGCGCTTGAAGTGTCTCAGCTATATTTTTCTCGGAGTATAAATTAACGGGTGAATTATATTGTTTATGTACTAATGCTGGTATATTTGGATTATTAAATGGTTTTGCATTCGTATTATGACCGCTTCCAATTGGACGCATACTCTGCACAATCGTTCATTTATTTGTTTATATAGACAATTATAATGGCTTTTTGCATGTGAATTGCATACACACCTGTTGTGTTTTCGCAAGTGATGTTTTCGTTAAGTGTGTCGGCTCTCCTATCAAATTTGATGATGGCTTAAAATCTCCAACTGGCGTAACACTCGGTTTCCATGTACTCATACCTCCTCTATTGGGTTTTTGTCGGATTTAGAAAATATCATAATAAATACTAGCAATTATGCCAAAAAACATATTTTCTAACCTCTGAATTTGAAGCTCTAAAAAATTTGCTGCCCTATAGATAGCATCCTGAGCTTCTTTGTGTCTCATCACATCTGCATTGTTATCACTTATTTTAAGAATAACGTCTCCGACTTGCAAACCCGCCTGATCTGCCAAACTGTTTGGATTAACCTAAATATTTTTAGCTCAACGTTATTGCCGACACATCAACTTTGCTTTCAGTTAGAAAGAATGATTATGTGAACTACAGTGAGGTTTATGATCTCGAGAGTTTTTTCATTCAACTCAACAAATTGGTATAATATATTTAAACTTTATTTTTTCAAGTTATTTAAAGGCTTCTATACTTTTCAAGAATTAAAAATCTTTAGTGAGTTTGACTGAGGATGTTATCGATATATCCTATTGAAAACAAGTAGAGGAATGCTAGAAGAGTGCATCCCATTAATGAAAAAAGAGGAAAAGCATATTCGAAACTGTATATAGAAAGAGGGATGTGTAAGCCATGCCAAAGATGGTAACAGGACTGAGACATTATTATGTTTGCTGCCAACTCAAAGCGATTCAATAAGAGAAATGTTAAACTGCTTTCAGCATTGAGTAGTGCTTAACTTTGCAAAAACTATTAAAGCACAACATTTCTGCTACACATTTCCAACAGAAATGAATTAGTTTTAAGAAAGTTTGATCTAATTTAAAAATCTAAATTGCTTGGTATTCGTTCTTGAATTTTATTATAGCTTTATTTATTTATTTTCAGTTAATTATCTAATAAATAATGTCACCAAAAGCTTGTCATCTCATTTGTTTTGGCCTCAAATTCATGTTAAAAAACATTTTACATCCATTCTCTTCAAATTGAAAGATTTACCGCTCATGAGATTGAAAAGTAATAAAATTAAGTAAAAAATTCATTCATTTCTAATTAGAGTTTTCGATAGGTCTTCATTAAATTTATGGATTTCTTTAGATTATAATTTATTAAAGTCGTCAAATTTATATGACTTGAACATCTTTTTTATACATAATGAATGGTATGTTTAAATGAAAGATAAATATATCGAAACTATTTATTCACTACATTTTTGACATTCAAAACTGAGATGTGCCAAAACATCGGCATGACTTTCATACTTAACAAACTTGTAAGTTTTCATAAATGCAAAATAATGAATTTAGAGACAAACAAAACATTGTGTTATAACATTGCTTATATTTTTGCGCTATAATTGTTGAACGAGAACAGTTTTAATAAGTAGGGGTAATCTAATTAGTCAGCTCAGCTCTAAGTATATCTAAAACTCTCAAATATTTACAGAATATACAGGTATAAACAGATTAGTATTCAAATACTAAACAGACAGTAAAGTTGTGAATATTGAAGAACACTATTTTTAAATATTTGAAACTTAGTCAGACAAAAAAGAAATAATTAATGGAATTCTAGGTTCATGAACTAGTCACAAGTGATAAATGATTGATGACTAGAATCATCTGCACTAATATTTCAAACTATAGTAATTGATGAGTTGAACAAATGGATTAAGAATTTGGAAATTAAGTAAATTTGCGATATATGAAGAATTATTTTATGGATATACCAGATATTCATGAAAGATAGAACAGAAGACAAACCTTGACCACAGATAACGGTATGGCAAAATCTTTACCACCTTGAAGTCGGAAACCCCACGAACTAGAGTCACCCCTCATTAATTTAATGGTAATCAGTTGTCCGCTCGCCATCTTTACCAAACAGTCAATAATACAAGAGATGTTGCGGAGATCTAAATCAAACTCTTTATCGAAACTTTAATCAAAAACTTCTTGAGACAACTCCAACACAGATTGAGCAAAAGGAGAAGTAAGCAAATAAAATAGTGAATATACAGAGAACATTTGTATCGTGTGCAGAGTATGTTTGATGCCTGGAATAGGCTGGCATGCAATGTCAACGTCACTCAACTTTTGGATTACGTAAAGTTGGAAAATGCAAACACATCTCGTCGGAAATTCCAAAGCCGAAAGTTAGAGTGTGTACAGTTCAGCCTCTTTTCATACAACTATATCCGTTCGAATCAATTTAGAGCTTTGATGCTATGATACACTCATGTACCCTTGCTTTCAATGTTTAAGAGATATAAATTTCATCCCAATTATTTAGGTCACAATACAATGTAATTTACAGTTGAATGTATGCCATCATAAAAACACATTGTTTTTCCATTTGTTTTTTATTTTCCACTTTTTCAACATCAGACCTATTGAAGGCTACAATTAAAGTTTAAAACTTTTGTTTAACGAAAGTTATTGAAAAACAGTTCATCAAAATCTGATTTTAGATTAACAAACATGTAATTCACTGATATTAAGGTTATTATACTATTCAGAATTTTCTATAATTATTTTTCACAGCATAAGCAAGTTTTTTCACATTCAGTAACGAAGACATTAAAACTAATGTTTTTTGTCGAAAAGCATATCAGCGAAAGGCAAAGCGCCAAAACTGGTCGAAAAACGTTCTGGAATTTTATTTAACTACGAATGAGACAATTTATTGCACTTTTAGACACAAATAATCTATAACAACGACGGTTTGTTCGCTAAAGTACTTGTCGAAATAAATATATGAACTTTTTATTTTACTTAAAGTGTTAAATATTATACATTACGGATATTTTTTAGTTTGTCCGTATACAATGACCAAACCTTTTAATTAACCATTTCTTTATAGTTTAATATCAAATTCAACAGTATTGAAATGAAACAAAATCTTTCAATAAAAGCTCATTTTCATTATAAGTAACATAACTATAATATTTGATTAATATTATACTTCGAAACGATAGTATTATTTTCAATAATTTAAGCATCAAGTTATATGAGATATTATAAGTTGTCATTAGGAATAAGTTTTGTTCAAAGGGAACCACAAAATGCATATAAAACTAGAATTAAACGAATCGGCAAAACATTGTATTTAAAATACTAATTTCAAACTTATTCGTAAATCAATCTTATATTCATGTTAGTAATACATATTTATATAATGGAAATTCAAAGAACAACTGTGAGTTACATTAGACAAATTCAAGATTAAATTGTTTAAAGGCTAAAATTATTAAGAAATTTAAGATTACTTTAAATATTTTATAGAACAATACATGATATCAGAAAGTTAAGAAGTTTTAATATATCATAATTGTATATAAACTTCGGATTAATCTATGTTTAAAGGTTTTATAAAGTATACATCGATAGCAGAATTTGATTAATTTCTAGTCAGTGTCGTAATGATAACTCTGTTGAAAATACTGAGTTCCCGGAGGAGGTCTATAAGTGCCGGGTATTCTGTTTGAAGCTCCATATATGAGATAATCGTCCACTTGAGACGATCGTCTCGATCCTGGCAATGAAGATTGAGGTCTATATCCTGACCGACCAGCGGGTGTAGCATTACTCGGTGGCGGCCAAGCAGTATTCTTCACTCTTTGCGATGCTCTGTATGCTCTCATTCCTGGTGGAGTTACGGAACCACTTCTTGGATTCCAAGCTTGCTGTAAAGCCCCAGGAGGTGGTGTCGCATATTTGAATCGATTGGGTGAACCCATATAGTTGGGAGACATCATACCATCTTCATCGTAATATTCGTCATCAAATGATTGAGACGTTGGTGGCCACATATACTTCTTACTAGGAGAATCTTATCAAAATTATAAATTTAAAGGCATTAATAATGCATTTCATTCAAATTTTCAGTTTTAATACAATAGATAATTATTGTCTTTCGACTAAATACTATCAAAAAGATTAATTCAAGATATTATGATACCTCTTCCTCCGGGACTGAATCCTCCTTTAGATACAAGGCGCCCATTAAAATCTGGTGGCGGCCAAACTGGTCTGATTCGTCTCCTCAAACTGCCAGTGAGGGGCGGCCGCGACATCTTTTCAGTCGGAGGCGTTTGTACTATATATGTCTGCTGTTGTTTTGTTTGTGAAGGCAAGAGTTGATCAGTTGGAGCGCTTTTCATTTGAGGCAACGGCTCCTTCCAATGCCGCACTTCATCGAAAGAACCTCCGAATTTTTGCATTCGATTTTTCTTTTGATTGCCGAATATTCGCCTCTCATTAATAACTCGACCCACTTGTGGTCTCTCATAGCCTGGATTTTTATAATTCTCGGGTTT
This sequence comes from Camisiidae sp., assembly GCA_034696325.1. NCBI lineage: Eukaryota > Metazoa > Arthropoda > Arachnida > Sarcoptiformes > Camisiidae > Camisiidae sp. Next base: position 5,165 of record JAQFZT010000430.1, on the reverse strand, counting down.
TTTGTTTTCGGCGAAAACTCTGTTATCTCGAGGTTTATTATTATATCGAGAATCGATTGACCTCTGATTTTGTTGGTTTTCAAATGGATAATTAGCGGCATTGGGTGTGTTCTGAATTGAGTCCGCATATAACTGTTCAAACTGTTCGTTCAGACTGGAAGGAGATGACGGCGTTCGAGGCTTTGCTCCAAAAACTCTCGTATCTTTTTGTTCTTGTAAAGTCGGAGACCAATGAACTGCATTTCTTTGTTGTTCATTCATTTTTTGATAGTCCGGCACTGGACTAAAACTCGGAGAGGGAGATCGTCGAGGTCTTGCACCGAACACCCTATTGTCTGGAGAAGCAGATCGTCGAGGGTTTGCGCTGAACACTCTATTGTCAGGAGAGGCAGACCTTCGAGGTGATGAGCCAAACACTCTATTGTCTCTTTGCTGTTCATTTCTTCGCTGATGATCTGGAACTGGACTCGGACTAGAAGATGGAGGTCTTGGACTTGAACCGAACACTCGAGCATCTCTTTGTTGATCTTGTAGTGCTGTTGAGAGCCATAGTTGTTCTTCTGCCTCGTGATAGCTAATAGCAGTTGAGGATTGGTTTGTCGGAGAAAAAGGACGACTCATTGGTGGCTTTTGGAGAGGAGAAAGTGGTCTCTTTGATAGAGGTGGCGAATGATAATCACTTCGTTGATACGCTTTATAATTAAACAATAATATTTATCATAGTATTTAAAAGTTGATATATTTCATTGTTTTTACTCACTTTCTTGTTCGTTCTCATAATATTGTTTGAGTGGAGGAGATGTTGGACTCTTAGAATCGATGTTATTCGTGTAATAAGCGCTTTCAGTTCCTGGCAAAGAACTTATTGGAATCTGTCTATTCACTATATCTTTATTCTCGTTTTGAGAAATTTCCTCATTTATTCTGGAACATAAAAAGAACAAAATTTGTTTTCAATAAGTTTTAGACGAACTTTTCAACTAATCTTAATAAAAAATAGTGATTTTTCTAGAAAACTTTAAATCAGACTTGTTTTGATCATTTAACATACTTTTGTTTTGTGTCAAAAAAAAATCTTTCTGTAACAGCTTTCTTCTTGTTTATACTGGTATATCTGCCGTTTTGTCATTCATCCAACTATTTAGGTTAATCATTGCTTAATCTGTTTCTTATGCAAGTGTGAAAATATTTGATGAAACATTTTATTTCTTATGAGTAACATTTTTTTCAAGTCCTGCACTTTTCAGCAAACTTATTATGGAAACTATCAATTTTTAACATTTCAAATTCTTCTAATATCACTCAATTTCAGATAATCTGTATATTTTACTCGATTTGAATGAATTTATATTTTGGATTGTATTGTTATAAGTATTAATAGATTTCTTATTAAATGTAAACTTTGAAAGTGAAAACTATTACGCAATTAATTGCAATACTCAATATGTCTCAAACCAATACAGAATACATTCAATTTCAAGTTAAAAGGAATCTCTCAAAGCAATCAAAATTTGAATTAAACCAACTTTTGTTATAATTATAAAATATCTTGAAAGCACAGAACGAATAAAAACATATTTATTCACAATAACCTATTTTAAGTGTTAGGATATCAACAAAAATAGCCTTTCGCTCAAATTAGAAAAACTCTAAAGAAAACTCTAAAGACTTGACTGAAAAACATTAATTTATCTGAAAAATAAAGTTTAAGTTTGAAGTTTAACCACAAAGTTTGACGTTTTTGAAACTCTTATCCCTCAATATTTTTCAAAACGATAAATCAGAAATGAAATATTCTGTGATTAACTGAATTTTTTGTTTTCATATAAATTTATAGTGGAAAAGAAGACTTAGAAGTTTGCATTCAATGAAGTTTGAACTGAAATATGAGCCTTTACTATAAAATATAAATTAATAAGTTTTACTTTAACGAAATCCAAGATTTGATGACTAAAAACTGTTCATCATTCGGAAAATTTTCGTTAAGCCTTTCGAAAGTTATTTTAAAGTGAATACTAATTTTGCACAAACACGTTATCCTATTATTCCAGTTATTTCAATATAATGAAAACAGAATACTAAGTGGGAGTCAGTTCTAAATTTGAAATCTCTTTTGAATAAAACATTGAGATATAATTAGACAACTAAAAAACAAATGATTCAATTCGCCTCTCAAAAGATAAGCTTAAAAATAAATTGAACTCTAAAATTTAGTAATAAGTCTATATTATAAATGTTTATTATTAAAAGTTCATTGAATACGACATTTATGTTTGATATAAAGTTATGGTATAAACAATTTTGATAAATATTGAAATAACTATTATTAATTGCTTTAAATATATGAAGAGATAACTGACTCATTTATGATAAATTCTAGTTTTCTTTCATAACGTTTACGAAATGATTTACTAAATTAGTTGAGTCTAGTTTTTTCTATCAATTTATAGTTGAACTGTAAGTGTTAAATTTCATTATAACTTGTCAATGATTATTATCTCATTGAGTGTAATCAAATTCTTCGATGTTGAACGATATCATACTATCCATGATATAATCCTTCAAGATAGTAATCTACAGAATTTATAGATTAAGATAAGCAAACACTCCAATGCCATATTACGCAAAAATATTCCAATAGTTTGATAGAGTTTTGAAAATATTCCACATAATACTGAACTGATAAAGTTTTAATTGAATCAAATATGACCGCTTCAATCTTATAGACAATAAATAATATCTCATTATTTCGAAACAGTGATTGAACATCTCATTCATTAAATTGATTCAAATTTAAATCATTGATTTTATTCATTGATAATAGTTTAGATTCAATTAATGGTTGGAAAGACAAGCCATATATTATTAGCAAAACTTCAGAATATGCCTCAATATAAACATTTATAATTTATAAATACTCTGCATATTTGACTTATACAAAACTTCTGACGCTTTATAAATGAATGTTTGAGCATATAATCCAAAATTTAATAGCTTTTTACAATTTATCGATTTATATGAATAAAGCAAATGTGAGAATTTATTGTTAGATAATTGAAATTTACTTGAAATTAAAGATAAAATACATTCAATGTTATAATAAGATAAATGTTTAATTCAATCTTGTTTTTGATACCTGATTACAAAGAGATCAATACAGCTACTGCAGCGTAATATTATTTCTTGAACTTCTTCATGAGTCAAACCCCTCAATGTGATGTTGCCAATTCTCACCATCTCATCCCCTTCTCGAAGACCACTTTTGAATGCAATACTATCAGGTGTGACCTGAAATGCATAAAAACAGATATTCTTATAGTTAGCTCTCAGTAATCTCAAAATCCAATGTATTCTATGTAACTTTCAATCATATGCATCCCAACCAACATAAGCAAACGACAGAATGACAGCAGAGAGTCACTTAAAATAGAATATTACTAGTACTAAACTATTTTACGTCTTCTTTGCTCTGTTTTTTAGAGTCAAATATTGCGTGAATGTTATAGAATGAGCATAACTGATATTTAAGATCAAGTCAACTCAAGACCTATTAAATAATATAATTTCCTTTTCAATTGTTTATAAATACCTCTATAATTCTTCAAAAGATAATTTAATAATATTTGCGGTCAATAATTCCGAATAATCAAAACCCATATGTTGCTAAAAATGTAGCTTAAAATAGAGAAACTTAATACTAGTATACTTTAAGTATCTTCAAGAATCTCAAACATTACTTAATTTAGTTATTTTATGAGATCTTGAAATACATCTATACATAAAGACAATTATTGGAGAATTTTGAATTAATACAATTGATTTAAAAGTGAATTTTTTGTGATCCCATTCGTAAGATTAGATTTAGGTTAAAAAATATGACAATTTTAAAAATAGAAGCTTAACTTACTTTTTGTACAACAAAGGGCTGTCCATGATTTACACCTCCAATCAATCTGAAACCCCAGGGATGAGATAAATCTTGCCGACGAAGGGTTACAAGAGATGGCTTACGAAAGGGTGGCATTACTTCTTACTAATAAGTAAACTCGAAAGTCGAAAATCGTTGCTTTTATTTCGTTGGTTTAGTTGCTCTCTTTCTTAAGCGATAGACGCTCTGTGAAGAGCTATTTGCAACTGTTATGCAACACTCTCTGCATATATCATAGAGAATGCGATCCAATGACTCTATTTTAGTTGGAACTCTTGCACTAACTTTGACTGAAAGAATCGCTCGTTTTGAACTGAATGCCAAACTTGTTATTCATATCAAAATTAGTGTATGTTATAAAATAGCTTATTTTCCATTCCGTTTATCCTTGACTTCAAAGAATTCTTTGATAGAGGGTTATTGATATCTTAAAATTCTAGAGATAAATATTTCATCAGAATATACTTTCGATTGTTCTGTTTCGATGTTCATTAAGCAGATTTATAGTTTCAAATTTCATAGATTTCTAATTTTTACATCATTTTTTTGGAAAAACTTAACTAAAATCTTGAGCCTTCAGGATCGATGGCAGTCTAGAGCCTGAAAATATTCCAAGAAACTGAGCCGGACACCTTGAGCCTGAGCCTGAGCCTAAAATATTTATCTAACTTATTCTCTCACAGAATTAATTTTCAGTGAACCTAATCTTTTTTACTGTAGAATAATTGTATGAAAACTCATTTTATGTAATGTTAGTTGAAAATGTTGTATCGCCTACAGTTGTCCCCATTTATAGGTTAGTGAATGGATTGATGCTGACGAAAGCGTTCAACATAACCGGCATTCATTATAAACGTTCTTAAGTAAAAAGTCTTTAAATTCAATTGCTTTAATTGAAAAGAAATTCTACATTAGTTTGTTATCAAGTTCTGCTCAATTTGCTCTGAAATTGTGTTTAAAACTTTTGATTCTCTTTTTATTCATAATACTCTGTACAGTACTCGCGATTTTGATAACTTCATAGTAACAATATTTGATTTATGTAATTCCGGGAGTTTGAAAAATGTCAAACTAAAGTATTTCTCAGAATTTTCACAATATCAGAAGATGCGTTGCAAGGATCTGCACATTTTTTTGTTATTTTTGTCTATTACGAGAGGAATTCACCTCTAGATTACTTTCAATAATTCGAATTAATCTCCAAACATAGTCTTTACAATCATTTCTGTTAATTATG
>JAQFZT010000429.1:0-25724 GCA_034696325.1 Camisiidae sp. | reverse complement strand
TGAAATCAAACAAAATTTTTGTGACTTTAGTTTTAAACTCTAAATGACTGATAACTCAGATAACTTGGTTTACTATTTCAACCTATAAGCTAACGTTGTTTTTGCAAATTAGACTCCATATGCATCTATAGAGAGAAAAATCAAATACCGGTTTAATTGCAGCAACAGTCGAAGTATTAATGATAGTTCCCTTTGACTTTTCGAGATAAGGAATTGAAAGATGTATTAATTGAACGATTGGTCGCAAATTATTATTTAAGATTCTATCGTATGATTCCATTATATTATTATCTCTAATAGAATGGTAAGGACCTATACCCGCATTGTTCACCAGAACATCTATTCGTCCAAATTCTTTGATGGTTAGATCGAATAATCTCTTTACGTCTTCTTCTTTCGATAGTTCAGCCAATACTTCGAGAGGCTTTCGGAGAAAAGTTTTTTTTCATAATTGTAAATAAGTTTTGTCTGTCTTAATGTAAATATTATGTAAAAAATATACTTTTAATCCTTGAGGAGATTGTTTTGTCACTTCGCCTGCAACTCTCTTCATATTTGTCTGATTCCTTCCAGTGATCACAACCTTTGCTCCAAGACTTGAGAATAGTTTAACAGTTGCCTCACCGATGCCTGATGTCGAACCCGTAACTAAAACTACTTTTCCAGTCAAATTTCGTGAGTTCTTCAGGTCATCGAATACATCGGCTTTGGTTACTTCCATCACAACTAAAGCCATACTTATAACAAATATTGAAATTATTCTCTGCATTGTATTGACTGAATTGAAATTGTTGTGAATTATGTTGAAACTAATGTACAATTTAAACTCAAATTGAGTGAAATAATTAATTAGCATAAAATTAAATATTGATTGAACAGATGGCAAACGCTTACTTCAATGATACCTCAGATCTGAAAGATATCAAATATAGAGCTGGAATACGCAGATATTTTTAAAATTTTTATTTCAATGAGTGTTTATATTTTAATACCCAAAAAGTCCTTTATAACTGAACGAATGAAAAAATATCTTAAGAACTGAGAATTTTTCGGTGAAAATTTTTGGCCCCAATTAAAAACAATTTCATTATCAGTTCAAACCTGATTTGACCAAAATGTTTAAGCTAATTTCAATTGAAATCAAGAAATTTTTTTATAGTTTTCCACCAAATATTTAACTCGAATTTTCTTAGAACAAAACTTTATCAAAAGATTATTCAATTCAAGAAATTCTTAAACCAATTTTTATCAATTACTCTGTATGCCATTCCCTAAAGTACCGATCATTTAATCCTAATTCTTGATGTTTAACTAGCATTGAAGATAAAAAACAACGCCTGAACACTCACACCTCTCATAATCTCAATTTAATTCATAATCAATATTCAAAAATTAAAATAAAAGCCAAACTTTCTCAAAGTCTTGAATTTTACTTGAATAACGCATATTCACTAAATTAAATTGAAAATGTATTATTTCTAATTTGAAAATTTTCAACATCGGTTCCAAGTAGTGTTGATTCGATTCCAAGAATAGGAATAGGAATCGAAATAAAAAATAGGAGCGAATCATCACTAGTTCCAAGTTTTTATTTACTTTACAGAGGAGTTTACTTTGAGTTTCAAGATATATGAGTTGCTAAAACTAAAAGGGCCAGAATAATGACACAGAATGTCTTAATGTTTTAAAATTTACTTAAAAATTTATTCAGAAAATTTACTTTTAGAAATATTATTGTACAGTAAATATTCATTGCATAACAGAAAATAAGAAATATATAAATCATTATAAAACTCATTATAGAGGTTTAGGATTATCTATTAATGTAAGTCTTTATATCTTAGTGCAGATGTTCTCGAGAAATTTTAATCTCATACATCTTATATGCAATTAAAATACATTTTTAAAAATTTGCAAAACATTTTATTATTTCAACATTAATCATGTCATAGCATTGGCCCTATAATAGCTTTTAATTAACTTTTTTAGCTAGTTACACGAACGAATGAAAAGCCTCAACTAAAAAGCATTTATTAAAATGATTAATCAAAATTATTTTTGCATATAAAACATAATTTATTTCATTCATGTTAAGCAATAAAAAAAACATGACAATTAACTAGCACTCAAATAGACCACAAAATTGTAAATAATAATTAAATTTTAACAGATATGTGTATACATAATTGATAATTTCGTTGAATATAAACCTTTATAACATAATTTTATGATAATTACATTTCATCTGAAACAGAAAATGTGTTGCGAAAACATTTTTGGAATATACTATAGAATAAAATTTTATTGAAAATTTAGGAAAAATTACAATTATGGAGACATTATGGGAAGTTTAGTCAATTAATTGGATTGAATAGTTAACCCGAGATCGAGGCAAACAATTTCGTTACCAGACTTATCATTAACTTTGGCCTCTATCTGATAATCTCCAGATTCCAACCACGATGGAAGTGATCCAGAAGTGAAAGTGAAGGCTGAACTCAATGGCAGATTATAATTACCTGATTTGATAGGACACTCACATGGAATGTTATATGTTCTGAAAGCACTCGGACATGGATTAGGTATTGGAAGCATTGCACAGATATCATCGTAATTACAAGAACCGGTCCCGTCTTCACAGGGAATTGTCACCCAAAAGAATAACACCTTCTTCTTGACAGTTAGTGAAAGCTATTATTTAGAAATAGGGTTTGATTTGGGAGAAAAGGAGAGAAAATGATAAATGATTGAAACTTGAATCGTGAATTACAGTTATCGCTACAGAGAAAGTATTTATTTTTCTTTTTGTCAAATATATAGAGTAATTTCAGTGCATTTTCACGTAACTCTAATTAACAGAATATGCTATAAAAGTTAAGTACATATCAATTGTATGGCAAATGTAAAGGTTGACATCAAAGAGGTTGAACTGTAGTTTTTAAAAAGCGTTGAGGCATAAAAGCGAATGGAATAATGAATACTTTTTTCAAATAAAAGTTAATTATACTGTCAGTGGAAAGAAAGTTCATTAAATACAAAAACACTCAAAGGAATTAAGAGTTAGTCAAAAGAAATAATTGCTATCCAGTGAATGATAAAAAGTCAATTGCATACAAATTAAACTTAATTTTCCGAGAATTTAACTGTTTTAAAAACATGAAAATTATTTTTCATTTCAGAAAAATATAAACATTACTCTGATTGAGTTTTTATTTTAAAAATCAAAAGAATAATTCAATTTGAGGGCCGAATGGAAGAATAGCACAATTATTTAAACTGTCTTCAATACAATTTAAGTGTTTAATAGTTGCAAAAATTTAATGGCCATAATTTGCAAGTTTTTTATCATTGAAATTTATAATTGATTAACTATTTCCCCACTAGTACTGAGTCAGTCTTCTTTGTATATCAATTTTCTACAACATTGTTGAACGCGCGCCAATTCTCAAAATTTCTATTCAAAATTCATAGTATGGCTCGAGAAATATTGAGATATGGTAGTGATTGTTGTCATTTTTATGAGAATTAAGTTCTCTAAACTAAAAAAGTTAAAGAATTTCAAGAGCTCATAGATTTACTCATCAATCCATAGTTCCTATTCATTTTGCATAAAGAGTGTGAGACTTTAACTTTCCTTAACATATGTTCCTCAGTCTTCGTATAAAATACAACTCTTGTTTGCAAATTATTACAACTTTAAAAACTTTTGAGTGTATTTCTATGAAGCCCTGCAATGACTCGCACTCTTGACGCGAAATGAATCGGAACTGTTTAGAAAGAAAACTTGATGCAAAAGTATAAAACTTTGTTAAAAAACTCAATTGTAATAATACCTATCAAATATATAAAGATCCACATTTGTTCGTCTTTCTAAGGCTTTGAATGCACACATTATGTGTACACCACTGCACTATAATTCAATACTTACAATGTATTGAACTTGTAGTGATAAAGTTAGTGAACATACCGGAAGTGGTGAATCCTCGGTCAGCGATACAGTGGCCTGAAGTTGGAGTGAGGCATTGCCAGGCATTATAATAGGATCAGGTGATAATGCAATCGATTGCACTTGAATAACATCACTAGAAGGCCCGCAATCAGACCATGAAAATGATCCCAATTTAAAAGACTTGCGCTTTGAGAGTAAAAAATAAGCAAAATTATAAAAACATAAGTTGTGTGCAGAAAAAAATGGGTAAAAGTGATAGATGAGGAATAAATTAAGGATAATTTGTTAACATCTAAAGCGAGTCATAATTCAAATTCATAAGTAATGCCAGGCATAGGATATGAATAATAAATGGTGAAGAATTAATGAACAAATGATATAAGACTTTTCTTTTAGTTGTTATGTTACTTATTTTCTATTGTATATATTTCTTGTCAAATAAGCCGAAAGTGGCATTACTCACAGCGTTTGAGACACTGCCCAATAATACAATCAATAATAAAATCAAATTGAAGCGCATCACGAAATATGAAAGTTTGGCACTCATATGAAATATTTTCATTTCCAAAAAAATTCTTTTAGCTGTCAAAAGATTTCTTTTTTACTGTATATTTTATTTCTATTATTTTGGATCCAAATTTTACTTTCTTATAGAGATCTACTCTAGTCTATTAACTCAAATGTTCTTATATTTTGTTTTTCAATATTTCTTAAGTGAATTATTATATCTTTGCAATAATACGTGTGAAATAAAACTGATGACAGAGAAAAATGTACATCTATTTTAAAGATTGTCTTTAAATGTCATACGATTTTATCTCAATATTAAATGCCTCAAAGAGTAAATTTGATTAAAAGCAATTGACTAAAAAAGTTAGTATTAACTAAAAATGATTAATAATAAAATAGAAATGATCGAAAACTAACATAAAATAACCTGAATATTGAAATATTAAAGAGTGAATAGGCTAATGAATGATAGAATTTGACATGAAATAATTTCCAAATGAATTTTAAATACTCAGATAGTATTTAATAGAATTATTAAATTTTTGTGCTGAAAACGAAGACTTCAAATTATAAAAAAGTATTATATCCTTATTGAAAACAAATGATATTTTTAGTCCTAATTTGAGAAACAATTTCTTTATTCTGCTGTTATGTCGAAAACACGCTTGTATACAAAGTTGAGTAAAGAAGTGAATACTGTACACACCTATGATTGGAGAGCAAATGCTACTGAAACTCAAATAGTAACTTAAAGTCAATGAATTATTGTTAGTGAGCGTGATTTACAACAATCAAACAAAAAATTTAGGCACAGTTTAGTTACATACAGTAAATAGAAGTTAGAGCTAACCTTATGAGCCTTGTATTATTTATTATACAACTTGATATTAAGCACTCATTTGAGAATGACTTCAAATAGTTTGGTTCTAATTTCTTATGTGAATCAACGAATAAGTTCTTATACTATTAATTATTTATTATTATATATTTTTAGTAATAGACTCTTATTTTTCTATAAAACCAAATTCGTTTCTGTCGACTTGATTTGATATTTAGATACTTTTCAAGAATTATTTTAATTCAGATAATTTAAAATAAGGTTGAATTCAATTTAATTGATTCTTATATAACTTATTCGCTCTCCAAATCTTATGAAAATCTCAAACATTTTTATACAGTCATTAATTTCAAGCTTAGATTTAATTTATTAGTATTGATCCTATTCTTGAAATTAAAAAGTTTAAACTCTCGAATTGAAAGAATTGATTTAAATTGGATTCAAGATAAATGGATTTTTAAAATTGAAACGAAAAAAAATGCTCAGTTTGTTGAATTCAACATCAAGATTTTGTGTAAATTTAAATAAAATTTCTTTTGTGAAGCTATGTTAGAATCAATGAAAAGAGTATTAAGCCTGCATTTCAAGTAACTCCACTTTTTACGCACCATAAGATGTTATACAAGTTTATTAACATTTAAGTTCATTAGTTATTAATTCTGATAAGATTTACTTATGAAGTGAAGCGCATAAATATTTGTCAATTCAATTGAATGTTTATAAACCTAACAAATAGTACTGAAATGTCAATTATTATAATATTTGCCAATCAGAGTGTTTGCTATTAACTCTAGATAACTGTAAATAGAAAATTATAAATTGTTTGTCAATGACAGTCATTATTTGAATGCTATTCAAAGTCTATTGAAGTTTTTTGAACACATAGAAAGAGAGGTGTCATTATTCTCAAACATATCAATTCTTATCATACGCCAAACGCAGCAAAACATTTTCTCAATGCATAATATACTAAATTTGGTCTTCTTTTGTTAGTGAAAAAGAGTCTAACATTTAATTAATTTTGGCATCAATTGACTTTACTTTTAAGCTCGAGCTCAGTAGGAAACTGAACAGAATTGATCGCAAATAATTACCCGTGAGAGTGAAGGGGTATGAGCTTCAGTGCGTTCATAGAAAAGAGAGTTTGACTTATGAGAGGAAGACTCATAGCAAAGCCGTAGTCAGGATTTGTTGCTTGGGTGGGCCGACATTTTTTATACCATTTAATATACAGCCTTTGGGTTGCTTTCTATGGGTTGTGGCTATGGATGCACTTAAATACTAAAAATCATTCAAAACCCTATTATAGCTACGGCCCTGACAGAGATGGTGTTATTGCAAGTCAGATATGCAATGAATGAATGACAAAAAGCAGATTTTCAACCTTTTAATTAAGACTTTTCAAGTTATTGATGCATAAGTTTTAGGCTCTACTCTGATAAACAGCTCTTATAATTATAGACAAAAGAAACCTAAAGTTAAATCAATTTTGAGTATAAGACTTAATAATTCTTGAGACAGATGTTTGCGTTTTCATAAATTTTTGTGTTCTTTCAAGAGAAAACTTAGCATTCGTTTATTATAATTAATTTTTTGTCCTTATTGGATGAACTTATCTTGAATAACGATTCACGTCATGCAAAGCCTATCTCAATGAGACAGATCATACAGTTAGTTATCTCAATAATGTCAGGAATTTTGATTTTAAAAAAGAGCTCTTATATTAAATACTGATCGATATCACGGTATGAAAAGGAAGTTGTATTGAAACAATTTTTAATTTATTATGAAAATTCATAACAATATAAAATGATTAAATAGAGAAAAAAAAAGTTGATTCACTTACAACAATTTTCAAGATTAAATTTTCTCTCAAACCAAAAAGAGTTCAACCAATTTTTCGGCCTAAAAGTTATAGTAACATATTCTAAACAATAAATTGCTCTCAAGTGTTCAACGATATTATTGATGTTTTTTGATGTGCTTTGAGCTCCAGAATAGTATTTGCGTCGAAAACACTACATCTATAATACATTCTATGCGTCTTCATTCAGTTTAATGTTTGCTACGAGAATAAAACGAAGTTTTGTTAGTAGAAGCAAAATATGAGTGCATTTTTGGTAGCAGATGGACTTAAGAGTAAATATAATTCACTATAAAGAGAACATAACTATTTGTCCTATGGCTGCCCTTTCGCACCCCTTATATAACATAATATCGAGTTAGAAGTTAGAGCCAAACTTTCATAAAACTTTTATATCAACTAACTTCGAGTGAATATTGAATTTACTGCTTATTTTCGGATGTGTTATAGATGTTATGGAAAGCTCTTTTGTTTATTAATTTAACCATTTTTCTAAACTAGAGATACTTTCGGAAGAGAAAACTATCCTATAGTTTGCATTAGATTTAACTGATAAAAGTATAGATAGAAAAGAATAAGAGTTTCATAGAGAGGAGGATTGCTTCTGGCAAAAGTTATATCAATTTTTTTTATCTCTTTTCAATCGATTTAAGTCTTAAAATTCTTGACAGATTAAAAATTCTATTATAATAATTATTTATAAATTGATATGAAAAGTGTGTAAAATGTGTGTAAAGTTAGTAAAATGGATAAGCAATGTATACCTCTATACATCATTGATCTTTCCATAGAACACGATGACTTCTTCTGGTGAATACTTTTGAGACCAACATTTACTTCATTAATTTGCTCCTAAAATGATTAATTGCATTTTAATTAAGTAGTATTAAGTGTGGAACATATGTCACTAATTTCTTATTGAGAGAAGCGATGAACGGATGAAGATTATAAGTTGAGTAACAACAAAAACAAAGTACTGTCATCAACATAACTAGCTTTTAAGCTATCATATTCTGGCTTTAAGGCTATATCTTCTAATGAGATCGATATTCATTATAAAAATCACTGAATTAAGTAAACATTACTCCAAATTTTGGTGAATAATCGAAATTCAAGTTGTTGAGAGTCTGAACAGTTAATATCAGATTACTTAAGGCAGACTTAAAGCACTCAAGAATCAGACTTTTAAAGTATAAAAGTTTATAAAATTTATTAATAATTGTAAGTCTACATGATTTTATCAGATTTCAGATTAGGAATATGGACATTGTTTGGAACATGTTTTCAGCTTAGAATTGGAGATCTCAACAAATATTTTAAGAGTTTATTCGGAAGATGTACTTTAAGCTCTTTCTTTAACTCTTCAACGCAAATATTCTGACAAAATCTTATCCTCTAAGTTTGAGAAACTTATTGTAAGAGTTTAAAGAAGACTCTTATGCTTTGAGCATATTTACAATAATAAGCTTTATTGCAATCAAACTTCAAAACTTCTAATGGAATTTAGAGAAAGTTTTAAAAAATATCTTTTCATTGTTTGGCTATAAAGAAAAATAGATGAATGGCACAGATTCGGAGAAAGTGCGTGCTCTGAATCTCTGAATCTCACACCTTTACTTTTGTGTCTCATTTGATTCCTTATTTCGATATGCAGTTTATTTACGGATACAAATAAGACTTGAGTTCAAGTTTCTCGAATAGTAATGATTTACATGTGTTTCATAATTAGCAAACAGTTTCACACATAAATAGATTCTATGGTAAATACAGATAGCCATGAAAATGCTAGTTCGACTGGTTAGTTGTTGCTTTACTTATTTATTTTAAATAAAATCTATTTAAAGCAAAATAAACTCTTGTCATAGCATTCAAAATTCAATTAATATATGTTCAACTTATTGTAATGCTTGTTACGAATGAGTTGTGAATAAATCTTTTAAAGCTGTTAAAACTATATCTAACTTTATGAAAATTTATTTTGAAGGGAGTTTTCATTTATCTACAGTTACGCTTAAATGAATCGGAAATATTTGGCTAAAATAAATATATGCTTTAGTGTAAGACATGTTTTTACATTATAAAAACTCTAAGATGTATTGCAATGAAGTATATATTTTAATAAATATTCCAGATTGAAGAGTGAACTTTTAGAAAGCAAAGCATAGATAAAACTATACTTATACTGGTAAGTTTAACTATATTATAAGCATTAGGAAGAAGTTAAGGTGCATTTACTTGAAAGTTGATGCTAGTTCTTAGTGATCGATGATTAATATGCTGTAATGGTCTAAAGTTGTCTCCATGTCCATCACTATGCATAGTAGTTCTTAATTGATGGAACTGGTGAAAAGTCATATATATTGGCTTATTTAAGACAACCCAAGTCACAGTCTCGTGACACGACGGCTGTGTAAGTGATCCTTCGTATGTTATGTAGTACTTCAATGTCGGCAATAATTCGCGAACTGAGAGAGAACTAATCCATTGACTGTCACCTTAAACAGCAAAGTAATTGCAATGTAATGAATCACTATTTGATTATTATTTTGATATGTTATATAAATTTGGGTTTCATAGCTTTCAGAGGTTATTTTAATGAAATAAGTAAGAGGTTTATGCAATTATTATCAATATTCATCGCTTAACACGATAAGTGCAGTCAAGTTTTGAAGAAAAAAATTATCAGCATTTTATTCATTGACTTTTTTCATATAAAGTGTAACAGAACTGAAAACTAAGGCTCAACAAAATCATGAATTATGAATGAATGAACAAAAATAAATTATTTCAAATAACATGTCTTTATTTTGGTTTTTCTTGTGAGAGCCGGTATTTTGTAGAAATTAGATTCTTGAGTCACGAAAAGTTCTTTTAATGTTTTTTTTATATTTTAACTTAAAAAATGTTTGCAATTTTTATTCAAAAACACAAGTTTGATTTAAGGTTTCAAAAATTAGATATGATAATAAGCATCAAATACGGAGATCAAAGTTTATAGAATTTCATCTTGAAAATAGTTAAGTATTCCATAAGTAAAATATGAGTTTTAATACATAAAATTGGTTTGCGTTTTAGTGAATCGCTTTCACAAAAATATTTTTTGCAATTAAATAAAGTTTGAAATCTATATGAAATGATAGCTTAAATTAAGATTTTCGTGATTCTGATCTATATAATGAAACTTTGACTCTAATAATAATTAAAAGTTCTTAATGATACTTATGATCTAAATAATGAGATTCTTAACTCCGATAAACGAAAAGGTGAGCTCACAATTTGAGAATTTCGTAATCGCATTAATTATAATCTCTGAGAACAGAATAAAAAGATCTTAAGTATGATTTCCAAGTTTATATAATAAAGACTTAATTGAGTAATTTTAAGCGTTTCTTATTATCATGTAATGCTTATTGACTCGAAACAAATAAAGGCAATATATTTTTCTTAACGAGAGAATTATTTAAATTGAAGAAAAAGTAAAAAAGTTATGATTATTTGATGAAATCTAAAACGTGAAGAAAATTTATTCGCTAAGTTTCGGAATACATAAAAATAGGCTTTATTTGAATGCAAGGTTCACCTCAATAAAGAGGCACTAAATTGAGTATAAAAACTTGAATATTCATACCTTTTCCGGTTATATTTTTAAGCGTATGTGTGATATGTTTCAATTGTGCATTTCCTCCAATCGATTGTTGTGTGTGTGATATCAATATAGCGATAGCTAACAGACCATTAGCTTCACTTTGAGCTGCACTCCAATTGGCATATAATTGAGAATTAAACGCATACAATTGAATTTCGGCAGGATATTGATGACCACTAATAGTATGTTCTGATCCGCGATCGTCTTCACGTCCGTAATGTAATACTATTTCTTTCAATGTATACTGATATGAAAGCGGACCACCACTTAGTATAACTGTACGATTAGAGCTCACTCTGAATAGAATACCGCGACCAGAGTTTTGTAAATTACCGTTTATCTGATTATAATTCAAATTTACGAAATTTTAGTTATTTATAATTAAGTTCAAAGTCCAAATTAAGGGCCAAATTCTTTTAATGTATTCTTTTAACTCGTGTTTATAGGTTCTGTCCGGCTGTCTGTCATCAACAATAAAGTCAGAATTGTATTGTTGCCAAAACATTATCAATTTTTCAAGTTTCGATTTTATTGCAATAATCATAAAAAGCATAATTAGCAGGTCTTTCATAGATTAAGTTCAATCATTCCATCACGAGCTAAAAACTCGTTTTTTGCATACAGTGTAAGAAAACTTTATTTAAGGAATTCTATAAATAATTAGTTAATTAAGTTCAAGAAATTCGGTCGAAATTTTCAATTTAAAGAGTAATTGATTCAATTAGTTTATTGTGTGGGCTGAAAATTGTTGCGAAATGTGTGTAATACAAAATTAAACTGATTAAGACTCAGTTAATTCAATAGTAATTCAATAGTAATTCTACATTTTCTTCATATTTAAATTAAATTATTCTCGAAATAAGTTTACATCAGAAGCATTTGAATGTTATTCTATCAACTTTAATATGTTTTTCATCTATAAAAACCATTTGAAATGAATTTTTTCATTAGAACTGAAGATTCAGTTGTCTTGACTTGTAATATAAAAGTAAAGGATGAGCAAATTTCATGAAAACTCAGATGAATTCAAAGAACTAGAGTTAGAATTTGAGAGAATTTTAAGCTTGAAATGTTTTCTTCTCATGAAATAAATATTAACTGCATTTATAAGAATTTGAATCACGTTTTCCAATAACATGCATAAGAAAAGAATATTATATTTAAGGAGAAGTTATTGTTGAGTTTCTATCCCACGAATTCGTGAAAACATAATATTATTTGTATTCAAATAAAGTTGATATTAAATATGACAAAATAAATGGCGCAAAAAGTGTATGAATAGATGTTTATGTGCTTTAATTTATTATTTAAGTTATTTAATAAGAAATTTGTGACACATATTCTGTGTATAATTCATGGTATCATTTCTGTCATCAGCAAAACTGACATAAATAATTGAAAGTATGTGTCATTTACTGTGTATAGCCGTCTATAGATAGCAATAAAGAGGATACAGAATAGGATAATTTGAGTTGAGTGGCAAACATCAAACATTTACTCACATAATCGCCGTATACTTGAAGTGGACTAAGATTGGGATCAAAGAGTAATAATTTAGGATTTATATCAATCGGTGATTGACGTCTTCCACGACTACAAAGACTCCATTTGGGGTTAAGGCGTCCCCAAAAATCTGGACCTGAAATATGTAAGAAATGTTTATTAGAAAATTCCTGCTTCGATAGAATAGAGAATAATGTGGATAATAAGGAGAGAAATAGGCGTAAAGTTGTATTGAGATGAATATAAATCGTGCCGTTATTGCAATGCTGTAATCGAGACAATAAAGTAAGGAATGAGAAGCAATAATAAAGTTTTGGGGCTTAACTCAATCCTTAATGCATATAAATTGAGTTCTTTTATCCAAACATTCATTGAATAAAAGTAAAGAAAGTTAGGAGAAAGACAATAACAAACTATTATTACAGTCGTAATTCATTCACTAAATGGACACAAATTCAACCCTTAAGGCATTAAATGCGATCATTTCTAGTTTAAACGCTTAGGTCTCAGGTGTTGTATGGGTGACCATTTGTTGTGCTGACAAATACTATGTTCGAGTCCATCAATTGTGTTCAATTGCAATATGAGACCTATACTTATTCTCAACTAATACTATTACCTAACGTTCGCTATATTCAACACCATTAATCACGTCTTTCTGTCATCTTTAAGCGGACAAATTGCCAGAACTCAAGACGTGCGACACCAAAATTCAAAATGTATGTGACATCAACACTAATGTTACAGTAAAGCTATAGCACAGTAATAACTTCTTTCTTCTTCAATTTTATCTGAAATGTTTTCTTTATTTCAATTTTCAATTAGTTGAGAATCAAAGTCTCATTCAATTAGATTTTCATCCTTTCAAGTTAGCTCTCAAAGTGTCCAATATTTATGCAATTGTTTTGATAATAATCTGTGATTAGTTCTGAAAGTAGTTCTTCAATTTCAATTCAAACCTCAATTTTTGCGTTCAAGTTATTTATAAGTATAAAATTCTGAAGAATCAAAAAACAAAAAACATTTATATCTCAATTCAGTGTTTCTATTACTCTAAAAAACTCAATCTTTAGCCTTAAATTACTTATAGTAGTAGTGGTCATGAATATAGTGAACTAACTCTCAAGTTGTAAACCTAAACATCGCATTTTTCGAATATTTTTTCGCATTTTCGTCATATCGAGTCTTAGAGAATGTCTGTATTCTTTCATGAAGTTTAATTTGATTTAATATATTGGATGAGAAATTCATAATCAAGTTTTGATTAAAGTTATTGATATCTTTTTACCAAAATTATAGATTGATTTCCTGATGAAATATCGTTTTGCATCACTCAAAATATTGGATACTTTTTTACCAAAATCTTTGTTATTATGATTTTATATATAAAGTCATTCATCATTTTGAATGAAAACTGTATACACTGTTTTGTTTCAGCGCTAAGATATGTTTCTCAATAATAATGAAAAATGAGAACTAAGAAAAGGAATCGCATTCTTTCTGAGAGAATAAGTGTCTGACGATAACAGAGTTTTACTATAAGCTGAACCTCAAAACCAAAACCCAAAACGCGGAACTAAATTGTGGCCACTTTTGGCATTATTTGCTTTTTATCCTTGACTTATAAATACTCCCATTGGAATTTGGATTTCTGTATTCACAGATAGACATATAAATAGCATTTGCACTCGATCTTTACTTTTCGCACTCTATTTTTTCAACTGGATCTCTGTTTTCCTTTTTGTTCGGTTGACTTTTTTCGTGCATTATGTGTACTATAATTCATCGACAAAACATTCCCTATTGGGGAACAAGAGCTTGGCTTTGCTGGCCATAAAGACAAAACTTCTCATAAGAGTATTACAAGACATGTCCATATACTATACACTTATATACCTTAACTCACGATTATATAAAACTCTGTCAAATGGAATAAAAGTATAGACTTAAAGCTATTTCTATGGTTTGTGAGAATAAGACTTAAATTCAAATCTAAAGAACAGTCATAAGAATTAGTTTAACTCAAGTTTGCATTAATATTAAAATTATCTCAACATAAAAGCTCAATAAGTAGTGGATATAAAAGATATCCGGCGAGAATCAAAGCCTCTCATGTCTGTAGCTCTCATACACTTAACTCCCATTTGATATGCTCTCACATTTTGATCCCAATAGAAAGAAAGATGAAAAAGTCGGCATTTCTTTTACTTTGATCGCAAATTGTTGAGAGAATACTTTTTTCGAGTGAGAATCTGTAATCATATTTTTATGTTGAGCGCAAATATGAGCAGAAATGCCATGAGCAACAAATTCCACTCTTCAATTTCTTATTAAAGGCTTCTATTATTAAACTAAGCATTCTTTCGGTTTATAGGGTTCAAGACTTGAAATATAAATAATTGATTCATTTTTACGAAAAAGGCCTTAAAATCGATCAATTATTGATGATATATTCTCACCGCACTCTTTATTATTCAAAATTTTCTGCT
Source organism: Camisiidae sp. (assembly GCA_034696325.1). Taxonomy (NCBI): domain Eukaryota; kingdom Metazoa; phylum Arthropoda; class Arachnida; order Sarcoptiformes; family Camisiidae; species Camisiidae sp. Next base: position 10,925 of record JAQFZT010000429.1, on the reverse strand, counting down.
AAAAACCTAACCTTAAGTTGTTATTATAGGAAAAAGTCAAATAATTTGAAGTATAAAATAAGTTTGAAGTATAAAAACTAAATGAAAAATGTGTATCATTATTAAAATAACAAGAATATCCTGTATTAGTGCACAATATTTCAATATATTGTATAACATCATAAGTTACTACTTGTGTGCGTCATAAACCCTCTCGAAAGATGACAAATAAAATAAATTCATGCCAAATATATCACAAAATAGTATCGTTGCAAAGAATTTCGTGTTTAATATAATTTCGTAAAGCATTTCTCCCTCAAAAATACATGACTTAATCGTTTCCCATATCCTTATTTCATAATAGGATACATATATAAAACGTTATGATATATTAACTTTTCATCAGAATATTCGTGCTCTAGAAAAAGCTTAACAAAAAGTTTTAATGAATTTTTGAGTGACTTTTTGTTAGTTTCCTCATGTCTTTTATTTCTAGGACTTGTATCATAATATGTATTCTCAATTTGAAAGTAAGTCATTCTGATGTTTGACATTTATTCTACTTTTTCCACTAGATATTCTCCTTAATTCTTAACATTATGTTCTGTGAGCAGTGGTTCACATTTCAAAAACAAATGTTTCCATACAATTATAATTAGATTTTATTTCTAGAATCGATTTTTATTGATATAAAAAACTATATATAAGATAAGTTGCAGTAGTTTTTCAAACTCTATCCTAATATCACTTGAATATTAAAATAGAGTATTTATTCCTTTGGTTTCTGACTCTCATTTAATTTTTCTAAAGGAATACTATTATAATGAAAAAAGTTATGAAAAAATAACACCTGCTTTGCACAGCTCTGCACTTTTTATCCTCCAATAATATCATTAAAGTTTTTGTTACTTGAGATCCCCTTTATTTAGAATTATTAACTTAAGAGGCGTTGAAATGTGATAAAAAGTAATAAAGTTAATAAAATTCTTTTGCCAAGTAATTAATGAGTTAAGTCATGCAATTAAGTGAAAAAATCGTAATTAAGTGACTTTTATATCTGAGTTTAGAAGTGTTTTTCATTTCAGAACTTTTTTTATGACACAGATTAAGAGTTTATTTCTTAGTTTTTCATCAAATAAATGATTTCTCAAAAGGATCTGCTTTTGCTTTCAGTTCAAAGTTTTGTAAACACTATTTATCTCATAATTAATTTTTACTATTAATTTCAATGATTTACTGATTCATTCTCTAAATTTATTTGATTTTTATGCTATAAGAATCTCAACAAATATAAGCCAATTTTGATATTTATCCTCATCCATAAGTCATAAAGAGCTGATAATAAGCTTATAAATTATATTAATTCATAAAACTTCATCTCAAAATTGAAAGCAAATAAATCTTTTCTATTTATATTATTAGCAATTTATATCAAATCTGAAATGATATCTAAAGTGAATAGAGAAAAAATATTGACTTAAGTCTTGTTTTGCCCGCCAATAAAGAGAAACCACAGGAAAGGAAACTGAAAAGTTTGTTAAGTTTAAGGCGATAAAAAGAAGTCAACAAACAGAGGGAGAAAACGGTTTGGAATGATGTATAGGAATAAAAACATGATAAAAAAATGAGGCATAAATACCTGAAATCCCTTCATAGGTCCACCACGATTCCCATGAAGTGACAACTGATTTGATGAGATATAGCAGTGAAATACATGTTAGCACAAAATCGGCTTTCATTCTCATATCGAAATAAAAAAATAACTTTTGGTTGTTATTGCTGTCAACAACGTGTAGAGTACTGTTACTTTTTCTCCTCTTATTTTCTTTTTTTGAGAGTTGTGTCGCAGATATCAAATGCTGAATTTCTGAAGAGTGTGAACAAATCAGAAGCGTTTTGCCGCTGACTTTGCACTATAGGAATCAAAGAGCAATTGTGAGAAACTATGTGTCTCACTATTGAAGACACAAGAAATATATCAAAAGATAAGAGGGAAAAAAGTGGGAATTATTATTGACTTTTGGGTTTCTTTTCCTTAAAAGAAGAAAAAGTCTTTTTTGATGCTTTAGGAAAGAAGAAAGAAAATATGAAGTCAATAAATAAATATTTACGAACCAAAACTTGAGTTAATTCTCTTAAGTTTTTGGAAGAAATCAATGCAACAAATAGTTAATGGGAATGAAAAATAAAGTTTTTGCTGTGTTTTCCGAAACATGCGATAAACTCTTTTCAATAACTCCGATGGGAGGACTTGTATAACCGAATTCACGTGTCGTTACAAATAAATAGCCTTCAATTACTTTGAGTTTGTACTAAAAACTTTTTTTAACCGAACAATAAATATTGCTTTCTCTCAATTGTTCAACTTATAGTTACTTAAAAATAAGTATTTTCAGTACAATTTATTACTTGAAATACTTATGTCGAGTTTTAGATCATTTGTTCATTCAATGAAAAGAGAGAGCATTTATTTATCATTTTAATTTGACATTAGTTTTGATCTCAAATTCGCTGTGAACTAAAAACGCATTAATTTTTAATTTCCATTTCTATTTATCATGTCTTTTTGAGAGTTCGAAGCAATGAAAGATTTAACTACTTTTTATTGAGTTTGGATAATAAATTTCAAGAAAATTTGTCATAAAAATAGAGCGAAAAGTTTCGAGTAAAGGTCGGCTTCGCTTCGAGTAAAAAAGCATTTTTAAACATAAAAACTATTTAATAACTATTCTCTAGTTTAGAAGTGAATAAAGTGAATACAATTAAAAGATATTTAAAAAATTCTTTATAACTACTGTATATAAAGAGTTTGAAAAGTAAATACATTGAAAATACAATATAAGAATAACTTTTTCAAACAAAATGTAAGCAATGCATCAAAAGTTAATAGAGTAAAAAGATGTTACCTTTTTTTAATTAAAGTTTTCAAGTGATTTATGATCTTTTAAAAACACTTTCAGGCTTAAAAAGCTTTTAAAAACATACGCAAAACGTTCACAAAGTTTTGTAAATAAGAGTTCATTTGTTTGAAGAGACGAGCGGTGAGGAAATGGTGTATAAAAGTAAATCGATGCCAAAACATGCCTTTTATATTGAAACCAAAATTGAGAAAAGAGAGAGCAGAGGAGAGAAGAGAACGAATGAGAAAAGTCTTAAAGTTTGCGCCGAAGCGAATACAATACTTAATCCATTTATAGAAAAGTCAAACCAGAAATTGTTGGTAACACTTATCGATAATTAACTCAATTAATAAGATATTTATCTATTTTAATTTCAAATAATTATTCTGAGGTATTGATGCTCTCGATATGTAAAACATTATCCGAAAGTGAGAAAATAGTATCGCAATGAAAAAGTTGGAATACTTTTTATTTGTCAAAAAGTGATTTCTGTGGGTTATTAAGAAAAAATATTATAGTGTTCTTATGTCAAAAAGGCTTAGTATTTAATAAAATAAAAATAAATTGATAATTTAATGGAATTCATTTTATAATAAGAGTATATAAATTCAGATTTCCATTAACGAAGTAATACTACGGGAAATATATATATAAAAAGCATTTTGAAAGTGGCGTTTGATTTTGTTTGAGTCGATTAGAAATTAAGTCTATTGTTTATTAGAGGAAATAGAGGGAAAACAATTTGAATGTGAGGTTCCGCCGCTTTTATTATGAGCTAATCTGTAATCTGATCACATAGAGTGCAACTCAATTACGAACGGATTGACTGCAAATAGCAATTTAAGCCTAGAGAAAGAGTTTGACAATAAAATATTGTGATAGCGCTTGTATTGTATCAAATTGTAAGATAAGAATTACTACCAATTTGGATGAGATTTACTAACTTTTTCGCCTTTAAAAAAATTTCAGATAAATATAATAGACATTAATACTGATGTTTTGAGTTGAGTCTTGATTCCAGTTCAACTCAAGGGCTCAACTTTGAAGCTCTAAAGAGTGAAGATCTTTGTGTACATGGTATTTATGTTTGTGATTTAGATAAGAATTCCAATAACTTTAAACTATCAGATTTTGATTATTCACAGCATGATATCAACTCAATTGTTTGTCTACTTGTATAACATTGTTTAGGATGTTGTGACTTAATCGACACAATCATTTTATTCAAGTTTTGGAGCATAGCTATCAGATTAGCTCTTTTTCAGTTTATGCACAGCTTCTATGTATTCAAATTCAAAAACTACTTTCCATAGAAAAGCGCCTCAAAATCTATATAATTAAGTGATAATATCGCAAAGAAGGGATTAAAATGCTTGATAAGAATGACAAATATTTCAATGAATTTTCAATTATTATTGAAAACTTGAGAGAATTTTGATGAATATAAAAAATGAAACATTTTATGGACTTATCAAACCTTAACTGATTATAATAAATGAATAGCTCACATAATTTAGTTGAAAACTATCCGAAAAATTAATTAATTTCATGAATTAGATCACGAGGCACAGCCTTCGGCCATATTAGGAAGTTTAATAACATCATAAATTTATAAAATCTGAAAAATTTTAATTTATTTTACTCTTTCATTTGATATGCCGGCAAAAGTGCAATGAAAAGCAGATTTGATGAATTTCATCAAATTCTATGTTTCGTTGCAAACGAGTTGTCTAGTATTTAATTCGTAGAAATTCTAAAAATTTTAAAGCCTTCAAAAGCATTCCACTGTTTTATTCAATGGATTATTTTTAAATTTCATTATTTTCATGATTTAATATTTAAAGAGCGATCGAAATAAATGTTATCTCAAAATATATTTGTAAAAGAATAAAGAATTTGTAATAAAATAGATGTTTAGTTTATAAGTTATTATGTATTTCCTGTCTTCGAAAATAGAGATTTTGTACTTATGATAAAAGAATTTGAGTCTATATAACTTATAACATAAGATTGATTTGAAAAATACCTTAAAAGTGAAACTTTGAGGAACATTAAAAATGAATCCTGAAATCGGCTTATTTTAGGAGAAAAAGAATATTTAATATCTATGTCTGGAGTTTTAAAAAACTGTCACAAACACTATCAACAAATGTTTTCTGAGCTGAAGTAAAAGAGTTTATCAGTAAAAATATCTTCACAGATGCAAATAAGGTTTTTCTATTTCTTTTCTCAATTTAGTTTTTCTCGCTTTAGTTCCAATTTCATTATAATTCAAGTCAAGCTGACGCACATCACAGTGTGATATCCAATACAATACACACACGTTATTGCATAGCATCAACTCTTTTCATAAAAGCATAGTATTATTTAATATTTTTTAATACGGAAAATAGTTATTATTTTCTTCAAAAAGCCTCCATTTTTATTTACTTCGGGTAACAAAATTTTGTTGTAAACATTTGAAAATATTTTCTCATTCCTATGGGAAATGCGTTGTTTTTTGTGATTAATAATTCAATATTAAGCTCAAATTAGTTAGACTTCAAATGATTACATGACTTGAACATTAGTAAACAGTAGAAACACCAGACAATTGTTTTATTCTTGATATAACTTTTATTAAGTTTATGTTTAAGATTCAAAACTCAGGCAATAAAAATTCACGATTTTCACTATGATTTTCAATTTCTGGTCCCAAATAAACATGAAATTAATTACAAAATCACACATAAAAGTTTTGATTTGTGGATCGAATGTTTTTTAGGACCTTTTCTTATAGAAGATTTTAAAAACCATTTGATATAAAGAACAAACATAATTAATATTTTTAGAAATTCAACACTGAATTAACGCATTGTATTCCATAACTATAAAACTTAATTTCCGATTGATTTATCATCAAATAGTTAATTGAAAATTTAATACAAAAAATATCAAGTATTGATAACTTACAAGTGAACTGAAGTTTTTCTATGCATTAAATACTACTCATTAAGTATTGTTGTGAACCTCGTTCTTAAAAGAATTAAGAAATGGCAAAATTACTGTAATAATAACTAAACATAACAATACTTTATGCATAAGAGTAAAAATCCTTAATTTTTTCAATCATGAGATTTGGAATTTTATTATGAGTAAAATGAAGATAATTTATACTTATCTCAAACTTGAATATTGGCTTTGAATTTAAATATGAAATGAATTGAAGAAATATTCGACACTATGATTGTAATTATTTGAGTGAAGTCTGGAATCAATGAACCGAAAAGTCATTCATCGAAAGCTATTCATGTGATAATATGTTTCTATAACAATAAATAGAGTCTACTGTACTGTATGATAAAATATTAATAATTGCATAAAAAGGATAAGTTAGAAATCACTTAAGCATAATATAGTTATAGTAATTGTAATACGAATTTGTATATCGCGAAAACTTGACTGTAGACGTGAATGCAAAAAGGCATTCAACAAAAGTGAAGCGAAGAAAAATGTAATTCTATTGTAAGGAGAAAAAACTATGTTATGAAGAGATTGTATTGAGAGGCAGAGCAAGAAAAATGTAACATCTGTTACCTTTTACTTATGATACGTTCAATTAGGTTCACTTTTCAACTCAATCAAAACTCCAATTTTCTTCAACTATTCTAAGTATAGTGTGAGCCAAGTCTCACAACAACACAAATTAAGAGCAAAGCTTATAATATACTCTGTTATATAATAATATTATTTTCATTTCATCATAAAGCAAACCATTTTCAATATAAGAGTTCCAATCATAATAATTCCCAGTTTTGGTGAAGCCATGCATTTTTCAATCGATTTTTTACCCGAAGATTTTTCCCTCATATGTTGTGCACATCTGACCAGATCTTATATAATACATATCTGAAGGATTCTCCGATCAAAGTTATGCACAAAATGATTATGGTTTTTGAGAATCTCGAAAAGTTGTAAATTTAATGAATCAAATATGAAAAATATGCGAATGGTGTAAGTTTACAAAAAAAACCCCAAATCAAAAATACTTTTTTGAGAGGAATGAAAACTTAAATTATTTGCCTCCTTTATTAAGTAGGTAGGGGTAGATAAACCCTACCCTAATCAGAAAACATTTTCCCCTATTGTGTGCATAACTAAAAAATGAGTAAATGCAAAGATCCCGAAAATTCCAGTGATTAATACAGATAAAAAATCATTTTAAATATTAATAAGTAATTGCTTTGTTAAGTAGTGAAGTATTGAGTCTTCAACCCCTTATGAGTTGGTATTACGGTTGAACAGGTCAAGTTTGTAGAAATCCTTGAGATAATTTGAAGCATAATTAGATGAATTTCATTCGTATTTTTATTTCATTGTGTAAATTCATAATTATTTCTTACTTTTTTCGTGATCACAACGTAAAACTTCCACAAATTGAAGATGATTTTTCATTGTGAACGAGTTCTTTTCTCAGAAATAACCTTAAATCTAAGATCAAGATTAAATTCAATTATTTTCCTCTAAATTTATTGTTAGATTAAGAAACTTTACTGAGAAACCAAAATTAAAAATATAATCCAAAAAATTTCAGCAAATTTTTTAATTTATTTTAATCTAAACCTTAAGTTATTGTAAATTTTTTTTAAAAAATAAAACCAGTCATTTAAATGGATGGTTTTTTATTATAAAAGCTGTACCCATGAATAAATTTTTCTTAAAATTGTATTAAAAATAGAAAGTTTTAGATAAATGCTAAAAGTTTTATAGAACTGCTAATTAGATTAGACGATTTGAAGAATCCCAACAACAATAGTAGTCATTTCGACTCAAAAATTGTTTGAAAAGGTGTGCAGAATAGCCACCGAAAACTAATTCACAATGAAAAATCATCTTTAATTTGTGAAAGTTTTATGTTGTGATGACGAAAAAAATAAGAAATAACTTAAATGAAATTTTTACAATGAAAAGCAATGAGTAAAATGAAGATGATTTAAGGTATTGAAATACCATATGATTGAGCACTCTTTTCATATCTTTAAACAATATAAGGGTTCGATTGATTTTGCTAAGATTGCGATGTATCTTGCTTAGTTGCGATGTATCTGCGATGTTGCTTAGTAAAGTGCATTTCTGATAGTTCCGTAAAAAACACTATTTTGGAGTATCGTTATATAAATAGAGTAACTACATGTCCCTGAAACATGCAGTTACTCTGTTTATAAAACCATCTCCCAAAATAGTGCACTTTTTACGGAACAATCGAGATTTGTTGTTGTTTTAAAGTGCCATAACTCAGACATCACCTTAGAGTCAAACTTCAGTTACAGTGTCACTTAATGTTCAGTTCAGTTCTAATAAAATAATCAAAGTTCTAATCAAATTAAACAGTTTATTAGAAATGAACTCAACATAAAGTCATAACTCAATTTTGACTCTTAAATGATGTCTAAGGTATGACCGAAGTTATGATAATTCGTAAACATACCTAAATATATTTCATACGGAGAAATATATGTTAAGGAAAGTTAATAACACGCACTCTTTACGCAAATGAACCGAAAGTCTAAAGAAAAGCAACAAAATCTAGTATTAATAATGAAACATTTGAGTTATTGAAACTCTTATCTCATTGAAAATTCATTCAAAGTTTGAGTCTTTGTTTGAACTTTTAAGGACACTTTCAAACAAAAGCAATAACCAGTTTGTATTTAAACTTTTGTTGATTTATATAGAAATTAGATATGAATTACTATCAGTTTATTCTCAATGATTGAGTCAATTTCACGAAAATTAAAATCTCGAGTCAATACAAATCTCAATCATATACTAATCGATTTGTTATTGGTATAAATGTCGAGCGAAGAGCAATTACCTGATCCTCAAAAAGAGCTCATCAAAAGTGATATGAGTAGTGATGAAGAAGAAGACATATTCACGACTTTCCGTCAAATTATTATCAACAATAATAATGACGTTTGTGTTGATGACAACACTCTTCAAAACGGATCGAAAGTCAAGAGAAATTCAAGGAATAAATATAAGGGAAAGCGTAAAAAGTTGGGCCCAAAACTGATTGTCTGTACTCAATGTCAACCCAAAAGACAATTTAAAAAGAATAAAGTATTGGAGAAACACATAGAAGTGATACACAAGAATTTATCAGTCATTACATGCAAATGGTGTGCAAAAGAGTTCTTTACTCAACAACAGTTGAAAACCCATGAAATAGTTTACAAACATGACAAATAATTGTATTTTTACATTTTCATACCATTATTAATAATCTATAATTAATAAGTTTTCAAATAATCATTCCTGTATTTTATAGTTATTTAAATGTAGTGATCAGTGGGCCGTTTTCAGAATGTTACACTTTTTTCAATATTTATTTTTATGATTACAATCTAATGTTAAAGAAATTTTTTCTTTTTACATATTTTATCAGTTCTATTCAATGTTTTATTTATATAAATAATGACAACTCGAAAAAATCTGTTTTAATTTGAATTTTATGGTAAAATAGGTATTTTTTTAAATGTTTCACAAATTTTTGAGTGGGTCCACTCTGGCCCCTATGTAGCCCCGGCTCTGGTAGTAATGTCAATACTTTTAATATGCATAAAAATATTTCATGAAAAAGTTTCATTTTGAGTTGAATTTAAAGTATGGTCTAATAATCATATTTAAAACTGTATCAAAAATTAAAAGACTTAGAGAAAGACAAATATTGGAATGTGCATCGAATAAGCAATAAAAAAATTGAAGCTACTTTCCATTTATTTTGACATAGTAAACAAAACTAAAACTGAGAAACTCATTGAAAAGCAGTGCTGTAGCCACAATTTTTTGGCTGCAAATAATTATATAGAAACACAAAATTCAATAAGATGTTATTATAGTGAATAGTATAAGCTCAGCTTGAGCTGGACTGAGCTCAAGCCCAACCTAAATTGCAAAATATTTCAGATAACCTCAAGCTTAAGCTAACTGTCGTGAGCTTCCGAGCTTTTCTTCTCCCTTGTTATTAATAACCAGAAGCAAAAATATGTTAAGTATTTGTAATTTTTAATAGAATGAGTCTCTCAAAGATTAAGGAAAACTTATGACTCAAACTTTAAAATATTCTAACTTTTCAAAAACTTTATTTCTTATCAAACGAGTAATCTTTTTAAATTTTTGAATAATCGTTGTGAATGAAGAGTAATAATATTTTTGTTGTAAAGTTAGAAACTCAAGCTAAGGTTCATAGGCTCGAACCTCATGCTCATCGTTTGACAGAAGACTAGATCATTGTTTTATCGCTAAATACGGTATATAGAAATGTCTATTCAAGATTTTGATGTTAAGATTGTTAGAAATTTTGATTTCATTCATTACAAATAATTGATCAGAAAAATTAATAAAAGTACAGATTATAACAATTTATTTTTTGCAATATATAAACCATACAATGTAAAGATGTGTTCAACTGTAGATAATAGTCACAAAATATCAGTTTTGTCCTCTTTTAATATCGAGTTAATAATAAAATGATGAATTGTATGCCATCAAAAACAATTGCTTACAATAACTCAAACGAATGGCTCAAATGCCAGAAACATTGTTTTAGTCGAACAGTTAAGTTATACTCTCACTGACCAAAAACCTATTATCAAACTTATTGTTTTTCTCCACTCAAGAGTCAGTACTCAGTATTTCATATCATAATTTGAAAGCTAAAAAGTTTTAAGCATTTATTCGTAAATTATTATTCAATAACTCAATAATCGGTTAATACCTCTCAAAAAAAATCTCAAATAATAATCATAAATGAGAAAATTTTGTGCATTTATTCCGGATATGAATTGAATTTTCGGATAAGACAATGAATTCGTGTTTTATAATGATTGAATTGTGTCAAACATAATGGCAATATTGTTGGGTAAGTTTTTGATAGTTATTCCACAAAAATATTTAATACAAATACTAGTGTCGATAAAAGTGAAAAATATTTACACATTTGAGAAATTCTAACAATGAATTCAATTTTTATCACCGATTTATTGATAGCCGAATAGAGTATTA
>JAQFZT010000428.1:0-25800 GCA_034696325.1 Camisiidae sp. | reverse complement strand
TAAAAGTCAATTCAAAGTAAACTCAAATCATATGCAAAGACGGACTCAACATAAAACTAGCGGTGGATTCGAGACTCACGAGTCTCAGAAAATCTTTTTAAAATTTGATTAATTAGCAAATTTAGTAAAAATTTTTAAGTATCAGAAGCTTTTTTAACATATAATACTTATTAAAAATGATATAAACCAAGTATACATTAAGTATTTTGAGAAATATCTCTCATCAGTTTGTGGGTAACTTTTGATTGTGAAAACAAACAATATGGTACTGAACATGAAAAAATTTGAATAAATCACACAAATATCAAGAATTGAGTCTTAAATTTTGAGCTCTAGACTCGAAAGTGTCAAACTCTGCATAAAATCAATTTGAAAACAATTATTTTGATTTGTCTATTATTTTATTGAAACTATTAATTGTATATCACAATAAACAATGTAATAAATGTATGATTAAAAGAAACTATTTATTTTGAGATTCATTAATAATAGGCGGATGTTCGAGAACGTTATCAATGAATCCAAGCTCTTTAGCTTCTTCTGGACTCATGAATTTGTCTCTTTCCATACTTTCTTCAACCTTATCGATAGACAGTTTTGTGTGTTTAGCATATAATCCATTAATACGTTTCTTAAGCAGTAATATCTCTTCAGCGTGAATACGAATATCTGTGGCCTGACCGCTGGCCTGACCTGAGGGCTGATGAATCATAATTCGAGAGTTGGGTAATGAATGTCTCATTGATGGTGAACCAGCACAAAGAAGAAGACTGGCCATAGAGCAGGCCTGACCCACACACCAGGTCGCTATCGGTGGCAGAATGTATTGCATCGTGTCATATATGGCCAGACCTGAGGTCACAACACCTCCGGGACTATTGATATACATGTGAACCGGCTTTTTGCTGCTCTCAGATTGAAGAAACAGCAGTTGTGCCACAACTAGTGAAGACATTTCATCATTGATGGGACCCATTAAACAGATGATACGTTCCTTAAGAAGTCTTGAGTATATGTCATACGAACGCTCACCCCTTCCCGTCTGCTCTACAACTATTGGCACTAAATATGAGTTTGCATTACATCTCATCGAAGAAGTACACAAACTATGACTATGTCTTAACATATGATTCGATATATTTCTAATCAATAGATTTCGCATTTTTCTTCAGCTTTTGATTGCTATTCAAATTTCAACAACTCTTAAACACGTGTTTCACTTATTTATAAATAAATAGTTACTCAATATTTTGCTTCTTTTGTTTCCTTCAACTCATTCACAAATCAATTATTTCATAGAAATTTTTTCAACAAATTATTACTAATTATCAAATATTAGTTTCAATTTTTTTGAGTCAACTTTAATTCAAAAGAAAAATAATCTCAAATCAGATGTTTTGCTATTGATATGAAAAGAAATATTTATTTTACTCTTAATAGTCATTGTCTGACATCTGTATTGAAGTTAAGAATATATTCATGAAAACAATAAATTGTTATTAAATAAACGAAATTTATGTTAGAAATCAATTAATGTTTGGTTCTATTCGCTTAAAATTCGACAAATTATTCACAAATTTAAATGTTTTTCAACTAATTTCTATAAATATTAATCAATCCATTAATTTATTTAATAATTAATTGACAATTAAAGTAGTTATTGATATAAAACAATTGTCTTATCATTTATTTAGAATTATTTTCAAAATAATATTGATTTAAATCAATGGGTTCTTCACGAAAACATAGAGAAAAAGAGAAAGAAAAAGATAATAAAGACAAATATGTTTCGCGTTCGAGATCTAAATCACGTGAAAGAGAAAAGAGTGAAAGATCTCATCGGTCTTCACGTGATTCACATCGAAGGGAAAGAGATAAAGAAACCACTACTTCTTCACGAAAACGTACCAGAGATTCATCAGATGACGAAAAGAATGATAAGTCTATTGACAAAAAATTAAAGGTAAAGGAAGTGACAAAATATAGTAATTCATCGGTTAATAAAACTGTGAAATTAGAGGAAAACACTTTTGCAGATAATGACAAACACGGCAAACGTGACGTTCAAAGACATAAAGAAGGTTTTTATTTAATTATTTAATCAAATTGTTTATTAGTTTATCAAATATTCCTTTTCTTTTCACAGATGATGTCAGAAATGATGGATCAAATGCTGAAAAGTCTTTGAGTATCGAAGAAACCAAGTAATTGTTATTTTAAATGTTTTTTCCGATATTTATTTTCTAAAAATTGATTTCAATTTTCTTTATTTTATAGTAAATTACGTTTAAAACTAGGACTCAAACCATTACAAGTTGATGAAAACGATGGAAATAAAAAGGATGACAAGGAAAGCGATGCCACAGAAATTCCGAAACCGAAAGAAGTGTTTGTAAAAACTGAGAAAATAAGTGCTAAACTCGAAGCCGAAAAGATCAAAGAACGCATTGAAACGCAACGACAGAAAAGAAAAATACATGAAAAACTAAGAAAAACAAAGACTTTAGCACAAAGTGATGATGAAGAAGAAGACGCGATTAATTGGATACAAAAAAGTAGACAAATTGAAGAAGAAAAAGCGCGCGCAGAGAAAAGAGCAAAACTATTAGAAGAAATGGATGAAGAGTTTGGAGTTTCTTCACTAATAGATGAAGACATTAAAAAAAATAAAGCGAAAGCCTATTCATCGAAAGATCTCAGAGGTTTAACTGTTGGCCATAAAACAAATGTGTTTAAAGAAGGACATCAAGTAGTTCTGACTTTGAAAGATAAAGATGTTCTCAATGAAGACGACGATGTTTTGGAAAATGTTAATATAGTTGACGACGAAAAGGCCAACAAAAATATTGAGAATAGGCTGAAAAGACCTGAATATAAACCTTATGATGAGCCAGAATTTGATGAATTTGGTATTTTCAAGAAAAATACATTGCTTTCAAAATATGATGAAGAAATAGAAGGTCCTAAAAAAGAGTCATTTAAACTTGGAATCACTGCTACCGATAAAGCAAATGAATTGGAACTGATTCGATTGAAACTCAAACAACAAGAGGGAAAAATTTCATTAGTAGTGCCCGAACCAAAAATTGCAAATGAATACTATACTGAAGAAGAAATGACTAAATTTAAAAAACCTAAAAAAATCCGTAAAGTTTTAAGAAAACAGAAGAAAGAACTCGATTCAGACGATATAAAACCTCTTCCAACGAGTGGTTTAATTTCAGATCACGGCTCCAGAAAAAGTAAACCAAATATTCAAAACGATGAATCTGTTGAATCACAAAACACTATAGCTTTGGATAGTATGGAAGTCGATAATACAGGTCCCATCGAAACTGAAATATTAGTTCCAGAAGAAGATTTGAGTTCAATTATACTCGAAGAAGACGAGGCAGAAAAGGAATTACAGTTGGCTTTACATAAAGCTAGAAAATTAAAGCAAAGAGAAAATGTTTGCACGACCACTGGTGCGGCCAGTATTGTAAAAGTGGCCGAAACAGTCAGATCACTATCAGATGTTAATATTAGTTCTTCTAATAGTGATTCCAGTGCTTTCGGGCTATCAGTTTCTAATAATATAATATTGAATTCTACGGCAGAATTTTGTCGTAATTTGGGTGACATTCCAACCTATGGTATGGCCGGTAATCGAGATGAAGACGAAGATCTCGTTGAGTTTGAAAGAGAATTAATTGAAGAAAGAAATAAATTGAATAATGAATTAGAGCCTAATAGAGGCACTTGGAATGAAGTGGAAATGAAAGAAGAAGATAATGTCGATCAAATCGATGATAATGAAGGACAACCTATTTTAGAAGAGGAACCAGATGTTAGTGTAGGACTTGCTGGAGCTCTGAAACTTGCGATGAAAAAAGGTTATCTCGATAAAGAAGTCAAGAAACAAGTGGGTGCGCAGCGACATAGTCTTCTTGAGGCTCAATCTTATACTATTGAAGAGAAATTTTAGTAAGTCTTCTCATTACATTTTATTCGTTTCATGACCTTTCACCTTTCACCACCTTTTCTGTTTCTCTTCTTAGTGAAGACGATAAAGTTGGGCGAAGAGAACGATATAGTGGTCCCGTTTCTGATTTCAGGGATAAAGACATGTATAGGCCAGAGATTAAACTGGATTATGTCGACGAAAAGGGAAGAGTTCTCGACCAGAAAGAGGCGTTCAGACACTTGTCTCATAAGTTCCATGGAAAGGGTCCCGGAAAGAACAAAATTGATAAAAGAATGAAAAAGAAAGATCAGGAAAGCGTAAGTCAACCGAATCTATTAGTTTTTTAAATATCATAAAAATAATGGTTTTATTATTGAGTTAATAAAATTGTATTTAAATATACTTTTACAGAAATTAAGACAAATGAGTTCAACTGATACTCCACTGAATACACTCAAAATGTTACAAGAAAAACAAAAAGAGCTTCAGTCGCCTTACATTATTCTGACCGGAGGTCAAAAAACAGGCATTCAGTAAGTTATTGTTGCTATTAATGTGTTGTGAATATTATTCTAAAGTCAAATTTATTTACAGAACAACTATTTCGAAAACAAAATAATGAAATCATTTGAAAAAAGACAAAACAATTTCATAATTAAATGTAACCTATAATTAATACAAGACTGCATTAAATTAAAATAAATGGTTTTAATCACTGTCAGAACCACTTCCAAAAATAGCGGCCGCGTCTTGTTTTGTTTTCTTACGTCGAGCTTCTTCTTCTTCATCACTATCGCTATCACTAGAAGATGAAGAATCAGATGATTCTGAAGATGATGATGAAGCAGAAGATGAAGATGACGAAGACTTTTCACTGGCGCTCGACTTTTGAGTTTCTTTCTTAACGGTTACGTCAACTTTATTGGTGACTTCGCTCTCTTCTTCTTTATCAAGACTTTCTTTTTCAGTGACATTCGTTGCGCTTTCTTTAGGCGGTTCTTGAGTTTGCTCTTCTTCTTCTTGTGGTGGATCCAATTGAGTCATTCTAATGTCTTGTACCTTAAACTCTTGTTCATTGAGAGGTCTGTGTTTGACAATAAGTTTTGAATTACTGGGAGCCGAGCCTTGTTTTACTCTGCGTTTACTCAATCGAACTCTAGTTTCCAATTCATTATAACAAATGCAATCATCCCTCCAGACAAAGAAATAATTTTCTTCATATCCTTTCGTGGCTTTATTCTTCACATTCCAGTTATACTCTCGAGCCATCACGTATTCATACTCTTCTCCCTCACGATATTCACGATTATCGACTTCATCGAACTTTCGTTTATTAATAGTGTCTTCAGTGGGTAAAAAGTAAGCCACGAATTGTTCTCCGCTTTCATCCATAACTCCTCTGATCATTGCCTGAGACATCTCTTCCACTTGTGTAATGGGAGCCGGATCTGCGTCGAACATTACTTGTGCGAACGGATACTTCCACAGCTCGAAGTCTGGATATACGGGCATTATTTCCACAGGAGTGATGCCCGCCTTTCCCGGATGTTCTTTAATCGGTTTCTTCGCCGCTTCAAATGTCTTATTGATAGCAATGATCTGACTGTCTCTATCCAAATAAAGTGTCTCTTCTTTCATCTTCTTCTTAACATTATATCCGACTCTGAATTACATTTTAATTAAAAACATTTTTCAGTTAATTTAGAGCTAATTAATGGTCAATATATTTGATAAAAATAGAAAAAATAATAACTTTGTCTCTGTTTTATCACTGCTCGCGCCGTAACGATTGAATTCAGTTGATATGTATTCAGTTTTCTTAAGCCAAGTGATGGCTTTGTTATGACATCGCGAACGCTTCGAGTCTTGAGGTGTGGCCACTTCTTCTTCGAGTAGTTTCTCGTCTTCATCGGCCAGTTTTGTGGACTCTTCTGGAGCCACATATGTCTCAGGATTTATAAGATCTATAGTAACGCCTAAATCGTGTTCAGTCAACAAATCGTGTTTATAGTTCTTCTCGAGTGAAGTGGGCTTATACTGAACGAAACTATTGACAATTGTATTAATAATATAATTGTTCGTCAATTGTATTAATAATTACCGATTCGTTTCAAACGGATATGTAATAAATTTGGGATCAAATGGAATATCAGGCAAACTATTGCAGTATTTCACACGACAGACAAGTTCGGATCTGTTTTACATTAAATATCAATTAAAACATATTCACAAATCAATAACAATACGGATCAATACCTTCTCTCTCCCGGTCTTTTCGGTCGTTCGGACCTGTCTTTAGTGGCCGTTTGGATAACGGGTGCCATCAATACAATTATCACTTTTCTATACTTTATTAACAAAAATCACTTTAATCTCAATTTATTACACTTTTTCAAGAAGTAAATAATTTCTAATTCAATAATAATTTCAATTTTTCAATATTTTTGTTCACTTTTTCAACAAAAATATGTTGTTATGAAATACGTCTATAAAATGAGTTTTTATTTTAATCAAATATTTTTAATAAAATTCAAAATTTATTTCCATTTATTTTGTTATTCAAATTTAATTTTTGATATCATTTTTTCGATGAATGATTGAAAAACGAATTATTTATCAAAAACTTCAATAATTATTGATAAAAATGAAATGTGAAAGAAGTAAAACAACAAAAAGTTTTTTTATGTTTTGTATTTGAGGCCCAAAAACAGCAATAAATAGAAAAACAGATTATGAAATACTTTAAAGTTTGACTTGACTTTAGTTGAGTTCTTAATCATTTAGATATAGATGTAAACAATGATAATAAAAATAAATAGAAATATCACTATATTTACGAACTGTTTATCTGTCATTTGCTATCAATTAAATGATTAATAAATTTGATTAAATAGAGGGTGTCTTCGAATGAAACTATGAATGTGTTGTCAATAAGTTTTTGAATGGATTTTAAAATTGTGTCAATCAATTGAATGACAATTTTTTGATGTTTTGAAGTGTTTTTAACAGCAATATTAGCAAAATGTCTGAAGAATTGGAGGAGTTTGTGTTGAAAGACGATTATTTATCATTTTTAATATCGGATGAGATGTCACCTGAAGACTATCTCTGGTCTCAAATTGAATTGTCTGCAAATGAGTGTAATTTTGAATTGTGTGAAGCATTACTTGATGTTTGGTTTAAGAAATGTCTCGATCTTAACAAAAGTCAAGCCAAGCAAACAATCGCTAACTTTCTATTCAATTCTTTTCAACAAAATTATCAAAACCACAACATTTGGTTTATTTATCAAATTCTTAAAAAATATAATTTACAAAATTCAGTCAATTATAAGGATTTAGAAATTCAGTTAATTTTAAGAAATTGTTTTGAAGTCAACGAAACACAAGTTAATGATTTGTTAACTGTCTCTGAATGTGATAATTTGTCATCAATTGATGATAATGTGATAATAACTGTTAGAAATTTTATTTTATACAAACCAAAAATCGCTAATTTATTAATTGATTTATTCAATGACAGCAAAAGTTTTAGTTTTATTTATTCTCAGTGTTTAATTCATGCCCTAAAAAATGATAACAAACATCTATTGCTCGACATATTGAGTGTTTTTCCAGACGAAGAGATCAACAAAAATGATAAACTTTTAAAAGAAGTTTGCGATCAATTTTCAAGTAGTGATAATGATATTATTTTGTTATACAAATGCGCTCTTTTGAGGAAAAGCCCAAAACTTATTGAATGGATTTCTAATGTTAAACGTATTAAAAGCAAAAAACTTCTGTATGACTGCGAGAATGAGAAATTCAATTTCAAAGAGTGTTTTCTATTGGCAGCAAATGATAAAAAACACTTTATTCATGAACTCTTAGAAGATGAAAACGTCTCTTTCTATTTGCCTCCAAAACAACGCTTATATTTCTTGATTTATGCCTTACATAAAAATGATTTGAAAACTGAAACATTTATTAGAATCGAGAATCAGATCAATAAACTTGTCTTCGATTGCGAGCAAATTTCAACTTTGAGTAAAAGCGATCCAATCATCAAGTCATTGGTTAAAAGGTTAAGATTTATAACCAATTTTACGAAATGGTGTATCGATAGGCTTGAGATAAACAATAATAGCATTCACACCAGATTTAGTATATTTCAGACTTTGTTTTTGGGCGAATCGCCGCTCAAAATACTGTCAAAACATGGATTTTTATCAAATAAATACGAATTAAAGGATAATTTAATAGAAGAAATTTGTGAACTACTCAATGATTACGATGAAAGCGAACTTATGGTTTATCGAGGATTCTTAGCTTTAAGGATCAGTATAATGTGGATCATTCTTGCAGACAATGATAATGAAGATAACAATTTCGAAGAACAGATATTATCTTTACTGAAAAAGATATTCCCAATTAATTTTCGTGTAGAAGTATTAGAGAATATTTTTAGTTTATTGTTTTTGACTCAAAATGAATTGACTGATAATCAGTCAGAAGAAGATGATTACACAGAAGAAACGGTTGCCAACGCTTCAGTGATGGCAACTCTGATGAGTCCAACCCTCACAATTTCTAGCATTTCTTTTGGAGCCACTTATTTCTTGTGTCCAAATTCATTAGTTCCTCAACTATTATCTATGCTTAAAGACGCCATATTTGACACTCAGGCGTTACTCTTTACATACAATTACAAGAAATCGGATCAAATGCCAAACGTTAAGTTGGAATCTTCAATAAAAAACTTGTCTGACTGTAAAAATAGAATCGAAATCTTAATGAAATATGTGAGTGAAGCCCAGTGGAGGTATAGTGTGATTGAACCCGCTTTTAATGAGAGTTTGTCGCTTCACGAAAAGAAAAAGTCTAAAACTAATCCATTGCTTGATGACAATGAAGTTGAATCGGAAGAAATAATAGATGAAATTGAGTTTATGAGAGGTTTTAGTTCTGCGAGTGGTAGTGATAATGAGAAAAAGCCATCGAAAGAGATATTTTCGTCATTGATATCATGTATGTTGGCCTCACCCAAACAACTATTGAGATATTCATTACTTGAAGGACAGACAGATAGAGCTAAACAAGTCGTTAAACTCTTTGAGAATTCTTTAGAAGGTTCAGAAGAAGTCCGAGAACTTGAAATTATAGATAAATGGAAAGAATTGAGCACTAAATTGAGGTCATTATCAATACCACAAAAAACTTCAAATGTATCAAAAATTGGTGAAATCGCTGCTACAGGTCTTCGAACTACACAAATACAATCTATTATTCATGAATTAATGCTAGAACTAGAAGTGAGTGATCTCACAAAGAACTCAATTGTTATAGACTTTGCTTTGACCTCAAGTCCGTCCATAGATATCTCAGAAATAATATTGGATGCAATTCTACAAAATCAAAAAGTTAGCGATAGTTTTCCTGAAAAGATAAATTCACTTCTTCTAAAGATGCGTTCAATGATTGCCGAGTTATCCAAAGAATATGACAACAAATCTATATCTTTTTCAACATTATTGACTCATTACACAGAAAAAGAAAGCTTTTGGGACGCAAATGCCTATAGAGAGCAAAAAACAATAGCAAAACACTTGGGAATCGCTTACGAAGAACTTCATAAACATTTATCGGAAATAGAATCGAAAAGCTATTACGAGCCGACTATGATTCCAATGACTAATTCGAATGATTCGAAGCGAACTTCTGTTCTTTTTGAAAAGTTGCTTCGTTTCTGCCCGAGCGGTAAATTGCAATACTTGAAAACTTTATTTTATTACGTCCGGAAAGTAAGCAAAGCTTTGTACGAATGCAGAAAACGTAGTAATTCTCTAACCTTAGGATATAGTGATTCGTCTTACTTTTCAATTTTACTGCAAAGTCCGTCTGCAATCCTCTGCTCAATGGTTCTCAAAGATGGTATTTCTCCCAAATTTGTTGACGATTTTGCCAAAGAAATGAAAGTCGATCTCATCGGAACACTATGTTCTGTATTGTGTCCTTCAATTCCATCTCATTTTCTCAGTGAATGTACGGCTGAATTCTTTCTCACAGAATCATGTCATCCGGCGTTATGTGAACTCATTGAAGTCCACTTAAGAGGCATTAAACAATCGAATGCAGACTTGGATAGTCTTATGATTCTAAATCATTTCGAGGATGAAATTGATTCTCAAAATAAATTTGTTGACGAAAAAATTCGAGGCATTGACTTAATTAATTATTTTAAGAGTCGAAGTCCTATATTAGTAGAACTGATGAAACTATTGAGACTTATTAAAGAAGATATTAAATCGGATTCAGACTTTAGCTTCAAAGCAAATTCACCTCTTTTTAAATATGTTGAAATGATAAGAGAAAAGTTCGGATGCGCTCCTCTTATAGATCTGACATCAGTTGTATCGCTAGCACTCTATCCACGTATTATTTCCGGTCATAGTATTGTTGTGAAAACACTAGAACATCACGCGATTAAAGCAAACTTATTAGAAATTTATGACCTCTTCAAGTACATTGAGGTGATTAATTGTTTTAATTCAACAAATTCTTCGTTTAAAACACTAAGAAATGCCATATTATCGCGATTAGCCATTGAACAGGAAGATGTGAAATATGCGCTTCAAATCATTGATAACCCGCAAACCAAATGTGATATTGTTATTGATTTGATAAACACATCAAATGCATTCGACAGCGCCTATACTGCTATCAGAACTATTAAATCTTGTTTATCAAGTTTAACAGATGAAGTTCGGGAACAAGATCTGACTTCACTGAGAGATAAATTGAAATCAAAGTCTAATGAAATTGAATTTTATTCAAAAATTGGTCAATTGACAGGTTTGCGTTCGTGGAAAGACGCAAAACACAATCTCAATGGAATTGATATCCTCACTATCATTAAAACCAAACGAAAGTATTCAATGGCTGTCGACTGGTTTAAAATTCAAAGTTGGGAAACAGAGACAACTGATCTTCAGTACGAATTACTTATAATGGCTTATTGTGAACAAAACAATTTATTAGAATTGAACAAAATATTGTCAACTCTTGATTCCATTCAATCGAATTCGCTTTTATTAATTGGAAAAGTTATTAATGTAATCGAGAATTTTGAATTAAGACTTTTCTTAATTGAGTTCATTCTAACACATTATTCTAATCGACTAAATGGCGATCAAATTGAATATTATAATAATTATTCAAAAGGTGTTAAATTAATTCAAGCACTGAATCGTAAAATACGAGTTCATTATATGAATATAATTGCAAAACCACTGCTTATTGTCGAACAAATGCTGATGAATATTGAATACGAAGCTTTAGAAGAGGCTATAAAGAGCTTAAAAGGGGTTAATTTCGATTTTTTGATCGAATTATATGCTCAAAAAGCAGTAGAAGTTCAGATTTATGACATACCGTCTGCCGCCGGTTCAGGTCTGTATTTTTGAATGTTTTTTTGTTTGAATTTCTTATTAATTAAATTATCTTTCAAACTAACAGTTATATCAGACGCTACTTTAATTTCATCGACTATTATTGAGACCAAACCAATGTTTTTTCTGATGCCAGAAAATATTCCTACAAAAGAACAATGGATTCCAGATTCAAATGTATCCAATTGTATGCTTTGTAAATTTGAAAAGTTCTCTATGGTATGAACCCTTTCATTACTCTCTTTTCTATATCATAGCATATTATCAAATAATTCAGAGCATATATTCAATCATTTTATATACAGCTAAATAGAAGACATCATTGTCGGCGTTGTGGTCGAGTTGTTTGTGGCAATTGTTCTCAAAATACTTTAGTTATTCGTGAAATAACAGTCAATTCTTCTGTTAGAGTTTGTGATGAGTGTTATATTCAAACTCAACGAAATAATAGGAGAGAAAGCAGTGTTAGCAATACTTCGAGTCTAAACAAACCTACGGTTTGGATCTTAACTTGTGATGATTTACAGAATGATTCTGTTCGTATGGAATTCTATTACGAATCGGCTCCGAGTGTTTCCTTATGTTTAAGTTTATTGAAATTACATTCAGATAAGAATCGTTGCTGTAAAGTGATCGTTGACTCAATTTGTAAGCCATTACTCGAAACAGTTGTCTCGAGTCAAGTAGATTACGGTCTTGTCATTGGAATGATTCGATCTTTGTTGGTCTCCACAAGAATTTCTATGGAAGAAGAAAGGCCTGAATTAATAGATCAGTTGAACTTTCTTTTGGGCCGATTAGATGTCATTCGAATGTTAATCAATTCCAACTGTAACACAAAAGAGATAATATCTTATGCTCTCTATAATAATGATAACTCTATTCTCAAATTACAAGAAAAGTTGATTGAAATGGAAAGGTTTGAGTTGGCTCGAGATTTAGCCACAAAGTTCGGTCTCGACTCTAAATCTATTTGGAAGACATCGGCTTTTATTTGTTTAAAACACTGTCAATTCGGAGAAGCGAGAGATCAGTTTAAACAAGTTTTTGATATCAATAAAACGACTGAAGGAAACCGAATATTAGAAAATATTATAAACGTTTTATCTCAACATAAAAATTCTTCCAATATTTCCGTTCGTGAGAAGTGTTTGCAAATCAAAAAAGGAAAATTCAATTCAAATGAATCAAACAGTTCTAAAACAAATTTTGATACAAATGAATTGTTATCAATCAATTCAAAAGTTTATAATGAGATGATTTATTACTTGGAAGAATACGGAAGTAAAGAAGATATCATCAAATTTTATGCCAAACATTCGATGTGGAAACAAGGGATCGATATTTTATTGAATGAATCATCAAATTTGAACAATAATAACATTTTCATCAAAGAATTATTCATGTTTGCAGTGAAAAGAGGCGCTCTCTCGGCATTTCTCAGCGCTTTAAAAATGTCAGATCCAGTTCTGAACAGAATCTGGAAACATCTTTTGGCCACTTGTAAGTATCTGAACAACAATAGGATGTATAACGTTCTCCATGTTGTCCAAGTGTTTATGGGTGACTATTTGCGCGCTGCCATCACTCAAATAAACTGTTTCTTTTTGAGTCCTCCGGCATCTGATTATATGGAACTAAACACTCGTCTTCAACATCTTCAACAGGCGAAACAGCACTGCACAGATTTCTTATATTTAAGTTCAGATAATTATCGTTCCGGATGTCTAGTAATGGAAAAGGAAGATGTTATGAAACAAATGCGAACTTTGAATTTGCAAATCGATATCACTATGAAATTCAATGAAAAACAAATAAAGGGTTTTCTGCCAATCGATGTTTCTTCTTGTGATACAACTGAAGAAGATTATAGAAGTCCGCCAACTATTTTGGATCATAACAAAGCACGTAAAACAGAGTTAACAGCTTTGGTTACTATATGTTATGGCTCTTTAATCACTGAAGGATTTAATGTCGCGCAAGTGATTATTAAAGTATGAAATATTTTCTTAATTAAAACTCAATTACTTTTCCAATTGATGTCTAATTTTGAATATTTTCAACAAAAAATCAATTCTAAGTTGTTTTTATTTGAATATTTCAAAAACAGGACCACAATTTGGATTGGGCTCAAGTGTATAGACTATCAGGTCGTGCTTTAGTACAAATGCCTCAAATCAAAGTAATTGACTCTATATCTCAACTTTTGGAATGTATTCGGGCGTCAACTCAAATAGACTCTACTCTATGCGATGATGTGATCGGGGCTTGTATTAGAAGCTCTTCTAATCAATCACTTATAGAACCACTTATTAAGCTATTATCGAGTGATATCAATAAAATTGATGCCTATATTCTGAGCGGAAAATTGAAATCTGCGTATTTGTTAGCTATCAATTTGAATAGAGAACCAGATGTGACTCGAGTTTTAGAGGCGGCCCAGAGGTCTGGTGAACAACAGATTAGAAAAATATGTGAGATGTGGCTCAAAAAGAAAGCAAAATAATTCATAATTAACAGCAAATTCTAATAATCATTTTTTGTTTACGATTATATACACAAGTCATGATTTCAATGTTTGATAACAAATCAAATCTTAAATCAAAAATTTATGCTTAAATCATAAAACTATTGTATTAAATGAATAAATAATTTAGTCTTTAATAATAAGTCTTTGACTTGTCATAAGAGTTCCAAATATTCTTCAGTACTTCTCTCTCTTTAAAGATTTAGTTTTAAGCATTTGTTATAAAATAATGATCGAAGTGTAGATTGAAAACGTTTGGCAACTTTTATATATGTTTTTATATATAATTTGTAATTTGACTGATAAATAAATAAGTGAAACATTACTAACTTATTAATTATGATTAGTTTAGATAATTGGAGTACTTTTACAAGTTTACTAAACGCATACACATTCACATTATTTTTCATGTAAGAGGTTCTCAATTCTTTCAAATAAAGCTTAACTATTGGCATATTTTGGTTTAAATTTTTAAAATAATTCCAAAAACTTTTCTCTTTATAAAAAGGAATAAAATTGAGTCTATATTTTGAGAGTAATCCTTAAAAGCACTCACTGAACATACAAGAATTGGATCAGCAATTTATATAGTAGTAGAAAATACACTACACTTCATATCTATGTTTATAAGGAATAACAATGCGATGTCTTGTCTTCAACTCTTCATAACTTTACCATTACTTTGAATATTCTATCAAATTATATCTCAAAAGAAAGCTTATTCTGGATTCTAATCATATAATATGGCAATTCATAGCTTTTCTCTGGAAAATGTTATGCAAAGAGTTTATTTGAAGAATAAATACAAATATCAAACAATATAAGCGTGACCTATAATTTTTTTATTCTTCAAATAAACTCTTTGATATATTTAACAACTAATTAACTCAAATTTAGACACAAAAAATAAGACATGAAATTTTATTTTAATCATAACTTTTTCCAGAGAAAGGCTATCAATTGCTATATTATATGATTAGAATCCAGAATAAGCTTTCTCTTAAGACATCATTTGATAGAATATTCAAAGTAATGGTAAAGTTATGAAGAGTTGAAGACAAGACATCGCACTGTTATTCCTTATAAACATAGATATGAAGTGTAGTGTATTTTCTACTATTATATAAATTGCTGATCCAATTCTTGTATGTTCAGTGAGTGCTTTTAAGGATTACTCTCAAAATAGACTCAATTTTATTCCTTTTTATAAAGAGAAAAGTTTTTGGAATTATTTTAAAAATTTAAACCAAAATATGCCAATAGTTAAGCTTTATCGCATTGTTTTTCCTTATAAACATAGATATCAAGTTTGATTAACCCATTTGTGTTCAACACTAATAACTTTTAACTTCGAATAGACATTAGTTTCTATTCACACAATTGGCTGAAACGTAAATAATTAGAGAAAAAAATGTAAAAAACTATTCGAGAAAAAGGTTTAGAAGTTGTTATGGTTTCGTTCAATATTTAGTGTTCAATGCAAACCATTTGTAGACATTGATTAACATATGGAGTGGAACTGATTCCAAATAGTCAGACATCATTTGATAAATGGGTTCAAATGATAAGCAGAGACTCATCTCAACCAAACCGTTGAAACCATGCAATCGGTATTATATATGCAATAGTTTATGAATTTTTTAATCAATTAATTGAAATTGGTTTTAAAGCGCAGATATTTGTTGGCTTTGTTTAATTGTTGGCGTCATTTTATTTGCAATTATATTATATTTTCTTGAATTAGACGAAGCGAAAAATATTGACAAATCAAGTGCGACGAAATTTCATGAATCTCTTATACCTTTCGGAACGTCTGTAAAAAATATTGATTCCAACAAAACAGTAAAAAGTTAACAATATTTGGACTGCAACTTGTGCTGAAACAAAAAGAATCAATATTTGCCTTTATTTGCATTATGTTTCCATGAAATGATTGGGTGGAAACAATTAATAAGAGAAATGAAAGTCAAGTGTTGGCAGTGCCTCAGCAAATATTTTCATTCATTTATTTTTAAAAATGTTTTAAAAATCAAACACATATAATACTGATCTTTTTTTTTTATAGTAAGAGCTGTGAGAAAGTGCAAAATATCAATACTATTATATTTGGTAATTAAGTAATCATTGAGTCAGATCTATATTAAAACTATTGATAAAATTGAGTGGAATGATAAAAGCCATTTAAAGAAAGGTGAGAATTGCGGTCAATATTGAGTTGAATAAACGAATAGCAGTTAAAAATTGTTGATATTTTCACATTAAATATGATGATTAGTTAAGCCTCTTGTTGGGGCTCTTCTTCCTCGAACTCTCCTTCATCTTCAGCAGTTGCCTCTTGATATTGTTGATACTCAGAGACCAAGTCATTCATGTTAGACTCGGCTTCAGTGAACTCCATCTCATCCATACCCTCTCCAGTATACCAATGCAAGAAAGCCTTACGTCTAAACATAGCTTTAAATAAACACTTAATATTAGTTATCATTATATCAGTAGTAAAAGTACTAAAAGTTAAATTCAATTACCGGTGAATTGTTCTGAAATGCGTTTAAATAACTCCTGAATAGCTGTTGAGTTACCGATAAAAGTGGCCGACATTTTGAGACCTCGCGGAGGAATATCACAAACAGCGGTCTTAACATTGTTTGGAATCCACTCAACGAAGTATGAGCTGTTCTTGTTCTGAACGTTAAGCATCTGTTCGTCAACTTCTTTCATAGACATACGACCTCTGAAGATAGCGGCAACTGTTAGATATCTGCCATGTCTTGGATCACACGCAGCCATCATGTTCTTTGAGTCAAACATTTGTTGAGTTAGTTCGGGAACTGTCAGAGCTCTGTATTGTTGTGAACCACGAGAAGTGAGTGGAGCGAATCCAGGCATAAAGAAGTGGAGACGAGGGAACGGAACCATATTTACGGCTAATTTACGCAAGTCTGCGTTCAGTTGACCCGGGAATCGAAGACAAGTCGTCACCCCTGACATTGTGGCCGAAACCAAATGATTCAGATCTCCATAAGTAGGAGTCGTGAGCTTTAATGTACGGAAACAGATATCATAAAGAGCTTCGTTATCAATACAAAAGGTTTCGTCAGTGTTTTCCACCAATTGATGGACAGAAAGGGTTGCATTGTATGGCTCGACAACGGTATCGGACACTTTAGGCGATGGCACAACACTGAATGTGTTCATTATGCGATCTGGATATTCCTCGCGAATCTTAGATATCAAAAGTGTACCCATTCCTGAACCAGTTCCACCACCTAATGAATGAGTCATTTGGAACCCTTGAAGGCAATCACAACCTTCCGCTTCTTTGCGGACCACATCAAGCACGGAGTCAACCAGTTCTGCGCCTGTTATATAGATTATAGTGTTTAGTCAAACATAAAGTTTAAGCAAAAAAGTCAAATAGAACTCATTAAAGTGTGAAAAAATCGATTAATGCTTTCATCACTACTATTGAAACATATATTATAGGCTTTGAGACAAAGAACTTAACGTTTTGACTACATTTGAAAAATATTTATCTCTACAAACCTTCAGTGTAATGTCCTTTCGCCCAATTGTTTCCAGCACCTGATTGTCCAAAGACAAAGTTATCAGGTCTGAAGAGTTGCCCAAAAGGTCCAGAACGCACCGAATCCATAGTTCCGGGTTCGAGATCTACTAAGACAGCTCTGGGCACGTACTTTCCACCCGAAGCCTCATTATAGTAGACATTAATTCTCTCCAATTGAAGATCACTGTCCCCGTGATAGCTACCAGTGGGATCAATTCCATGTTCATCACTGATGACTTCCCAGAATTTGGCTCCGATTTGGTTACCGCATTGCCCGACTTGGATGTGAACGATTTCACGCATTTTATTAATTTAATTAATCTTATTAATTCAAATAAATTATTATTTCAAGTATTCAAAGATTATTAGGCTTTAAAGTTGCGAAAATGTAGTGTCAATTGAAACCAACGCCCAAATGATTCACTTGAATGTATGTTTCAGACAATGACTGTTATGACAAATGGCGCGCAGAGACGGCTCTGATTCACAAACGCAGTAACGCTTTCGTTTGGTTTGAGTCAACGCAACGCCGATTCTCTTGAGTTCAGTAACTTTTAATGCGCTATCACTTATTACTCAGTCTGGGCTCACATTTGTTTGCAGCCAATCGTAGGCAAACTTCTGTAACCATAGGATACCAAAAACATATTAATAAACTTAATAACAAATACTTTAATGTTTTCATCGATTCATTGATTTCTGTATTAGCTGTCAATTTAAAATGTTTTAATTAATTATATGATTAGATAAGCACTCAGTTTATTATCATTTATTGAATTTGTTTTATTTGAACTTTAATTAATTAATAATTTGTCGCAAAATAAGTCATTTCGTGAAGTGTTTATCTTTTTTTACATAATTTATGGTAAGTTTTTTGATTACTCTTTAAAAGATTTGGCAAATGTTTCGTAAATTCAAATTTATTAATCAATTCAATTATAATTATTTAATAAAAGTGTTAAAAATTGTTTCCAAAGAAGCCAAGTTTGATTTGTAGTAAAAGCTTTTGAAATGGAATCAAATGAAGAATCATTAAATGATGATCAAAAGGGAATATCATTCATGACAGCCATTGAAAGAAGATATGCCGATATCTCTTATGTACCAAAAGAAGTGCTTCGTTTGCCTCAAAATGAAGGCAAAGACAGAGCTATAGAATTGGTGGGATTTGAACACATTTCAAGAGTTCAAAAAAGTTTTGAGCGATTAATTGAAGTAAATCTTTCGCGAATGAATATCTCTTATTGTGATAATGACTGCAAACAAATAGTTAAAGCCTTGAGTCAAACGAAGACTTTAATTTTGTCGAATAATTTACTGAATTCGTGGACAGAAATCGCAAAAATAATTAAAAACATTCCATCGCTGAGTGATTTGGTTTTGAGTTATAATAAACTTAAACTTCCACTCATTGAAGAAATAGATTTCGAGGCTTTCAAATCGATTACAACTCTTATTATGGATAATATGGGGTATGACTGGAATGCTGTTGAATATTGTGGTGAAATGTGGGCTCATATCGAACGACTAGATCTGTGGGGAAATCAAATAACTGAACTCAATAGACCTGAGTTACCATTGTTTGAACGCTTGCAATATCTTAGTCTTTGTAACAATAACATCAAGTCATGGAATGAAATTTGTAAACTCGGATACTTAGCTGAGTAGGTATTCATTCAATTCAATTTATTTGAGTTCTCATTATTCTTGTCTTTCAGACTCAAAACATTGAATGTCGCGAATTGTAATTTAACTGAAGTTCGATTTGAAGATTCAGACTATAATAATAAAACAAAGCTTTTCAATAAATTAGAAGCTCTTATAATTAATAATAATAAACTGACAAAATGGAGAGATGTCGCAGAACTTAATAAACTTGAAAAACTTGATAATTTGTTGATTAAGAATAATCCAGTTTTTGATAATGAGAAATATGACACAAACTTTAATTATATTTTGGTCAGAATTGAAAACTTGAAGATTTTGAATAGAGAATCGGTAATTACACTGTTTTTGCCACAAAACTAAGAAATTACGAAATAATTTCTTCTACAGGTAACAGATTCTATGAGAAGAGATGCGGAAATATGTTATTTAAGAATGTTTTTCAAAGAATTCAATTCACTAAAAATGATAAATAATGAAGAGAAAAATTTATCCCAAAAAGAATTCATGTGCGATAACCCAAGATTCGAAAGCATTCTATCGAAATACGGTTTGCCCTTTGATTCAGAAACAGATTCTAAAGAAGAACTTTATAAGAAAAAGTTTTTAAGTTAGTTATCAAAAAATCTAAATTTGGTTTTGTATTCATAATTATTATCAATTTATTAGCTGTCAATATAAGATCACCGTTTGATAGCCAACACACAATTGAAAAGAAATTGCCGGGTATTATAACATTTGAATCGCTAACTTATATTCAAATATATGTTATTTTTTAGCTACGGTTTCAATCGTTAACCTCAAGGCTATAATTCGTCGTATGTTTGATATTGATTTCAATTATGACATCAATCTTTTGTGGACATCTCAGGTTAGATTACCGTTATTTCTATAATTCATTTCAAACATTTATTTGAATAATTCGTATTTAAACTCAATCTCCAAATATTCTAAGTTAGAATTTGTAACCCTATAAAGGGCTTCTCCAACTTTTTTTTGCCTCGATTTAAAGATTTCTAATATTTTGTATGACAGTGAATATCTGTTTTTGAAGGGATCGTTGGATTCATCATTTATTAGGACTTTATTTTGACGTAAAATTTTTTCAAATTAAAAAAATATCAAAAAATGTAAAGGA
Organism: Camisiidae sp.; assembly: GCA_034696325.1. NCBI lineage: Eukaryota > Metazoa > Arthropoda > Arachnida > Sarcoptiformes > Camisiidae > Camisiidae sp. The sequence continues at coordinate 5,530 of JAQFZT010000428.1, read as the reverse complement.
AATGGAATTATTTATTTAATTTGAGAAGCCCTGTATCGCTTTCGAAGATTTTTAGATGAGAGTAACATTTTTGCAATTATTATTATTATTATTTATATTCTACTTATAGAACAACTTTGAGTGTCCTTTGGATAAAGAAACACAAAACTTGAATTTCTATTCGATAGAAAACGGCGACACAATTGTAGTTAATATACAATAAAATTAAAACAACAAGTCTAAAACTGAAGAAATTTTTACTTTAAATCGTAAAATTGTTTGCAATTTTGTAACAATAGTTTGAATTGTGAAAATAAAGATAATTGTTTAGGAAAACGCAGATCAGACTTTATTGAGTCTTATTATGCAATGTTATGAATATTACTTGAAAAACTGCATCAATTAATTAATACAAATAAAGGTAAGCTATAAAAAATTTGGCACTGCCTGCAAATAATGCATAAATTGACATATTTATGAGCATTGATTTATAATTGCTTCAATCATTTTGTTCTTAATAAAACTGTGTATATATTAAGGCAGCAAAAGTTGTTCAAAAAATGATACAATAAAAAAGACTATCGGCTACCGATTGGACTTATCATTAGTTTTTTCATATTTATTATCATTAGATTCTTTCTCTCTATTACTTTCATTAGCGACTTGTTCTCTAATACTTTCTTCGAGAGCCACAGGTATTAAAAGTTCTTTAGGTAGACATCGTTCCAGAAATGGCACACATGTACTAATATATGCTAAACGATTAATCCACGGAGGAATTGATTTTCCACATAAAAACTATGGAATAAATGCAACAATAAATCAAAACTCAATCAATCAATAATTCAATTCAATTGTCAATTCAATCAATAATTATGTGGTATTAAAGTTGACATAAAACTAATTTATACCTTAATTAATGCTTCAGTAAAATGATTGCAATTTCGATGTAAGAGATGGTATTTGTCTCCTTTGTATTCATTACCCATTTCTCTGATAATCTGATTTATGTCTTCGTGACTAAAGTCTGTGTAACCGATAAGTATAGACTCTCTAAACAAACAATCAATTGATTATAATATTAACCATAACTTATGGATCAATTTATTTATACTTGAATTTAAAAGTTTCGTCTCCGAGTGATTCCACATCTTTAGGTTCGATCTCAAAGATTCCCGAAAAACTGAATGGATGTCCGCCGTATGCATACTCTTAAAGGTTTTCAATTGAATGAATAGATGTTAAAATGTAAAAATAATTAAAATTAAATTATAATTAATACCAGTTTCGTAGACCTGAACTCCTGAGTGATAAATACCGATTCCGAGTGAAGACGAATATTGATTGATCGATGCCTTAATTGTAATTGTAATTGTAATCATAATTATCAGTCAATTGTAATCATAAGATAAATATGAATTAAATGCTCGACAAAGACTTACCATATCGTAAATGTTGATAATAACTGCTTGTCTCGACATTTCTTTCTTATTATACTTCAAACAATAGATAATAATAATAATTACTATAATTTAAATGTAAACATTTGATAAAACGGTTCAATATTTCGTTTAATTTGCACTCAATAGTAAATATCTAATGACTTTTTGTTCAATTTTGTCCTTCAGTTTGAATTTTTTATCAACTGTTCAATTATTGTACGTTTTGTTTATTTAATTACAATTAAATGATTGAGAAATAAATGAAAATTTAGGACAAAATAAAATGTTAGGAATGAATGGATAACAAAACGATAAAATAATTAATTATTAATGATTGGAATGAATAAAGAAATGATAATTGAAAGTAAACAATGTTTAGGTAAAGGATCTTAAAACAGGGGTCACATTAAAGCATCTGTTTATCAATACAAACAAACAGTATTTAATACTGACTTTGGCTTTCTTATAGAGAGTGCTGTTTTTTGGCAAATTTTCAACTTTTAATATTTCATTTAAATCAGTCAAAATTCATATAAAATCACTAAAAATAAGTTGAAAACGAATAAACTGCTAAACTTTTCACTCAAAAACGTAAATTATTTAGTAATCAATTTAAGTGTTCAAGAATTGAAAACATAATTGATTTCAACACTCATTCAAACTGTACACTAAAGTGAGTCATGTTATGAAGGATTTTGAGGAGTGATTCAGACATTTAGTTGAATGCATGCTATCATTAAGATGTAAAAATGTTGTTATTTTCGACTTTTATAAAAGTAAATAAATTTATTATTAATTTAAACAAAAGTTTACACTATTATTATTGATAAATGATATTTTCTAATGGTTTGCATTTATTTTCGCAAAACTTTTCTCAAACAGAAACAAAAATAAGGTTTGAAAGCATTTATTTTGATTATCAATGAATTAATTGTCAGTTATATAAAGACATTTAAGTTGATATTCAAAAAATATATTTATTAATTGAAATTTTATGAATGAAAAGTAATTATTTTTCAATTTATTAACAGTTTATGTATTGATAATAAATTTTTGATCACATCAAACAATAGTATCAATAATAATATCAGTATAATTAAGAGGTGTTGACAATTGTGACCAATTTGTTGTCTGTAGTCATGCCGTCCGCGCCATCGATTGGCAGTCAATCCAATGGACACCACAACTCTTCCAATACAACCAATGGTCAGAACAATAGTCCGAATCAGTCGCTATCGAACGAAGAGTGCGGTATTCGTGACGTCTGGGCTTCGAATTTAGACGAAGAGTTTAAAGTAATTCGAAACGTTGTCCAGAAGTATCCATTCGTTGCGATGGACACTGAGTTTCCTGGAGTTGTGGCCCGACCTATAGGAGAGTTCAGAAGTACTTCCGACTATCAGTACCAACTCTTGAGATGTAATGTCGACTTATTAAAGATCATTCAATTGGGTCTAACATTCTTAGACTCAGAGGGAAAGATGCCATCGGGTTATACGACGTGGCAGTTCAACTTCAAGTTCAATCTCACTGAAGACATGTTTGCTCAGGACTCTATCGATCTCTTGACCAATTCTGGCATTCAATTCAAGAAACATGAAGACGAAGGCATTGATCCCTACGATTTTGCAGAATTACTCATGAGTTCGGGTATTGTTTTATCTGAAAGTATTCGATGGCTTTCATTTCATAGCGGATATGATTTCGGATATTTGCTGAAGATTCTTACGGACCAGAACTTGCCGTCACAGGAATCGCAGTTTTTTGAATTATTGAGAATTTACTTTCCAGTCATTTATGACGTCAAGTATTTAATGAAAAGCTGTAAAAATTTAAAGGGAGGCCTGCAAGAGGTGAGTCACTCACGCCATTGACAGTAACACTTGTTATTAAACCTGTAATTATGAGTCATTTATTCTTTGTTTCAAATAATTAGGTCGCAGAACAGCTTGAATTAGAAAGAAAAGGACCACAACATCAGGCGGGAAGTGATAGTTTGCTAACTGGGGCCGCGTTTTTCAAAATGAGAGAAATGTTCTTTGAAGATAATATCGATGATGCGAAATATTGTGGTCATTTATATGGTTTAGGGACTGCTTATGTCGTTAACGGAAATACTTTCGATGAGACCAGTAATACAAGTAACTCTATCACCACTTCAAGTGTCACGTTAACCAACACTTCAGCCCCCATATCAACCACATCATGATTAGTGTTATATACTTTAGTTATAAAATGTTATTTTCTCATCATTTTAGTGCTAACGATCGCAACATTTTATAATGTTATTTGAGTTTAGTTTCAGATCAATTACTAAATTAATCTTAATTTTTAACAATTGCTATACTTTGTCATTCTTTACATAATCATCACAAAAAATACACTAAAGAATCAACTGATTAAAGTTTGATTTGATTTTTTTAATGAAAATGTTTTTATTGACCATCAAAATAATAACAATGTTTTTAGGATTATTTTACAAGTTTTGTACAGTAACTTAATTGTGATTTTGATGAATGACTAGATCTAGAAATAGTGTATAAATGATTCCGTAAATATTGATTATGAGTTCGACAGAAAACATAAAGGGATAGCAGTTTAGTGGACGGCTATTGCTTTAATATGTGAGAGAATACTCATCTTCATTAATCTTGATTACATTACTCGACTTCAACAATCATAGCCTCTCCCGGCTCGAGTCTTAATGATTTCATATAAAGGAATTCTTTCTCTCTTTTAGCATTACTTGAGATTTTAATGCGAGAAAAGTGAAATTTATCAGAAAAGTCTTTAACTTTAGGTTTTCTCCCAAAGTTAGCGAATAGAACGAAACGGAATCTCATATCTGGAGGATTGCCTCTATCGAAATACCTCTCCAACACTATCTCATTATCATCGATGTAATGAAATAAATAGTTTCCGTGTTTTCCCAAGTTTTCCGCATCGAAGTTGTTGTGTCGGAATGATGTCAACTGATTAAATCTTTTGATTGCCTCCATTTTCCTCAAAACGTTTACTTGTGTGTAATTGGGGTGAAGGGGAAGCCATGGAGTTGTTGTATTCGATTGAGTAAAATTTGCATTTGAATTGGATGTCCATTGCATAGGACATAATTGCCCGCCTCTGTATTCCTATCGAATTCAAATACATGTTAATGCAATTTTTCTCATCTAATCAATAATTATAATCAATCTCTTAAGTTATTCTTCACAACTATACCATAGAATTCACTTAAAAACATGTATCATTAAGTGATTCTTACTTTCAAAACTATTATTTAATCATAAGAATAAGTTTACTTAATATAGTAATTATTATTAAAACAATTTTCTCCTACAAATCTAATAAAGTTGAAAATAACTGAAACTAATTGTAATATTACTTGAAATGTTTGCAATTTATCTGTTATCAGTAGGGCTTTAATGATTTAGTGCATTGAAAACAGTGAGCACTTATTTGATTGTTTAACTCTTTTCACGAAACATTCAATTATTTTCAACACAAGATAAAGTCGTTAAAACTTAGATTTGTTGACAAATGTTCAAAACTTGTTGAAGTCCGAAGATTTTGTTGTGAGTTTCCGTAAATGGTTGAACTAATTCATCATAAATGTCAAAGTACTAGTATTACGTCTTGATCGATCAAAGAATAGTAGTCAGTTTGTATGAATTGATCCTTTCTTGTCATACATACAACTTCTATATACTCTGTAATGCTATCTCTACTTTTCATGTGCTCTCTCTCTCTCTCTCTCTCTCTCTCTCTTTTACTTATTGAGATAGAATTACAATTGCAAAATACACTTGTGTTATAAAATGACAATTCTTTGTGCCATTTCTCAAAATTTCAATAAATTGTAATTCTTTATCGGATAATTAATAGTCTTATGTATTGGCATAAAAATCAAATGTTTGAATTAAGTATCGGAGCAAAAATGTAAATCTCATCGACTTTACAACATAACTTTGCATTTGTATAGTATTAACAAGATTGTAGTGCACATTAGATATACTCCGATCTCTCACAAATTGCAATTGAGTTAGGGTTGAGTTTTGGTAAAAAATCTTAGTCAATGCTTTTCAACTAAAATATTTTTCTATTGAGTCGCT